>QGOB01004122.1:0-127082 GCA_003313055.1 Termitomyces sp. MG145 | reverse complement strand
AGTCGTTAACGAAGCAAGAGCGTGAACGAGATCTTAAGTGTAGTCGGAAGTGGGGACTAAACTCTGGTATGATTCGATGATGATTAGCTACTGACAGGGCAGTATTTATAGGTACGTAAGGCGATAAAAGGGGAAACCGGTAAGAGATAGTAAGCGTAGCGGTTGCATGTGATAATGCATGCTGGGGGCCGCTATTGAATAGGAAAATTGTAAGTAATACGATGAAAATTGTAAGTAGATCAAGAAAGAAAAATAGTAAGTGAAAATAATTTTATGATCGATTGTCAGCTGCCAGTTGGGGGCCGTAGAGAAGGGGCTGGATTGTTGAAGGTTGGCTGGGTCGTTAAGGGAAAAGTCGGTAACGGTTGGGGTCGTTAGCGGTTGGTCGGTAGCGGTCACGTGCTGAGGTCACGTGCTTGGTTCGACTTGTCGGTGTTGGGCAGCCAGCGCTGACCGGGGCGTATCAATGGGCAGCTGACCCATCGAAGTAGCAATGGGGGCAGGCTGAGAAAGACTGCGAAAATTGGTTGGAGGAGGGAGACCTGCTAGAGGAGGTGCAGAATGTAGGGAGGGATGCAGCAAAGGAGCAGGAAGCAAGGAAGGTAAAGGGTATGTAGGCACTGCAATGGAAGGTAATGCAGGCACTGTTGAGACGAGATTTGGCTGGTGGATGGGACCCATATCTGGATCAGCCAAGAGAAGATTTACCTGGCCTGTGGGGCCTGAAAGAGATGGAGCCACGGGTGCTAAAGGCACTGTGACTCCCTGAGAGCCCAAGGAATGAAGGAGTGGAGCATGGAGAGCTACGTCCATCCCAAAACAACACAGCATATCATCCAGTGCTGCATGCAAAACCACTATGGGATCAGAGGGAGGAATGGCACCAAGGTAAGAGTCTGCTGCATTTAAGGATATGTCCTGAACATGAGTACAAGAACACTTCCTGCCAGGGAAAGACTGTGTAGAGTTGGGAGAGAGTGGACGCTCCTGTGGAAGGTTCGGTTGTGCAGAGTTTAGAGAGGGTATCTCTTTATTTCCTGTCTTGTATCCTTTCCTCTCTATCTCTATCTCCTATTCCGTATCTCCTATCATCTCCCAGTTTCCTGATCATTCTATCTCCTATCTGTTCTGTACCTATCCCTATCAACTTCCAAACCTACTTCCGTTCTCCAACCAATATCATCTTCCCACTCCCCATTCACCCCTCCACTAAAAGCCCCAATCCCCTGAACTTGTGCTCCCCAACCCGAAGCACCCTCAACTTTGTGCGCGTTGCTACTTGTACTCCGGAGCGTCTGGACTTTTCCCCAGGCCACTCGTAGTTGCACCGGAGCTTCTGAGAAGCTCCAGACCTGTACTTGGCCTCCCGAGCTTGCCTAGTAAGGACTTGCCAGTGTAGCTGAGCCCCCATTGTCAGCGGGACCTGACATAACAGGGATCAAGAGATGGGTTAGGCTTCACAGAAAGCTATTAAGGTTACAGTATCTAAACAAAGAACTGTTAGCAAAGTTTTGGTGCAAAAGGCAGAAAACATGAGTTGCTAGCAGGAAGTGCTTAGCAAAGAGGCAAGAGATGACAAAGACAACAAGAGCAAAAAGGCATTAAGCCAACAAAGAGCAAGAGAAGTGTTAAGCTGACTGGTGCTAACAGTTGGAGCATTATTATTAGTCTTTGAATAAGACTTTTTAAGCTCTTGACAATGTGCTAGCTGAGTATAGCTATGACAGAAGGTTCTATTGCTTCCTTTGAGTAGCTAAGTAAGAGAGTATTTATACTAGTAACAAGAGTGAAGGAGGCTAGTTTGAATAGGTAGAGAATCATATAATAAAGGAGGACAAGTTTATTTTTTTCACTCTAGCATTTTATAAGTCTTCTGAGTTTTCTAAAGACTTTGACACCTTTGCCTATGTTTTCCTGGACCCATTTCCTAATCCCTAGAATAACTCTGGACATCTGTAAGTCCTTCTTACACCCTCAACTAACTCCAACTAGTGAGTTCTTGTTGGAGGTGAGCCCCCAGTTTAATGGGACCTGACATAATTATTGAGACTCTCCACACTCATTAGACCCTCAATGGCTTACTATGATGCCATATCACACTATTAACACATTACAGCCTACTTGTAAGGGGATCTCGGATTGTGGAATATTCCGCACAATGCAAGGCCAAACTCAGGGGTCATGGCAAGCGAGGGCAGCGGCGAGTGAATGGTGAAGCTAACAAGCAGCGGCAACAAGGCAAGCAGAACACACAAAGGACAGCGCTGATACGACCCAGTCAGCACTGGCTGCCCAACACTGACAAGTCGAACCAAGCACATGACCTCAGCACGTGACCGCTACTGACCGACCGCTAATGACACCGACCATTACTGACCTTTCCCTTAATGACCGAGCCAACCTTCGACAATCCAGCCCCCTCTCTACAGCCCCCGACTGGTGGCCAATGATGATCGATCGTAAAATTATTTTCACTTACTATTTTTTCTTTCTTGATCTACTTACAATTTTTATCATATTACTTACAATTTTCCTATTCAATAGCGGCCCCCGACATGTGTTATCACATGCAACCACTATGCTTACTATCTCTTACCGGTTTCCCCTTTTATTGCCTTACATACATATAAATACTGCCCTGTCAGTAGCTAAACATCATCAAATCATACCAGAGTCTAGTCCCCGTCTCAGACTATACTTGAGATCTCATTCACGCTCTTGCTTCGCTAACGGCTGATTTGGGTTTACCCAGTCCAGTCTCCTTGCTCAGCTTAATGGTATTGTTAAACTTAGCACTTATCATCTTTGTTACGCGCCATATGGGTGCCCTTGCTTTGCCTTCATCAAGCACCATATGGGTGCCCTCGTCTTGCCTTTGTTAATGCTAGCGCTTATGGCTAGCGACTTGTATATTTCTGTTAGCTCCTCTTAAATCTCTTAACAACCTTCTAGGTCTTTACAGATCTCTCAACCCACTGCGATTCGGTAGCGACACTAACGGCTGCACCGTTATCTCTTACCACTCTCTCACTCTTCCTTACCGACTCCAACCTCACAACTCCTTACCAGGTTTCTGGGACTTTGCTTGACTCCTCTCACACACATGTAACGCTACTACTTGCTAGCTATCCCTATCTAGCTGGTCTTGTTGGTTGTTTCCTGCATGGCAGCTAGGCGGCAAGTCAGCGCATCAGCGCAAGCAAGAGAGGATGACACTAAGGAGCAGACAGTTGGTCAATGGATAGGCCTGAAGACACTGCTATTGATTGATCTGAGGATATGCTATCCTGCAGATCAGCTATATATACTACATTGGTGGCTGTGCTATGACTAATGCTATGTAATAAGTGGGCCCCAGTATGTAAGCAACAATTATCAATCAATACATCAAAAGGAAAATAAAGGTCTGATGACTCATACAGGCCAACTAATGGTGATGGGAGGGAGCAGGGGCTGGGCCCCGGTGGTCAGTCCATAAACTAGAGAAATGTAATACATATGACTAAGCCGGAACTAGAATCGGAGACTGTGGAATGCGATCGTCCCCTTACATCACCCCCCCTCAAGGTTCATCGACCTGATGAACAATGTCTACCTTCCACGATAAGGGTGGGAGCGACAAGCAGTTTCACCAGGAGCACCACGAGGGGCACCCCCAGCTCCTCGGCCAGAAGCTGCAGCATGAGAGTCCATCGAGGCATAATGCCCGGTGGCATAGGAGATTATCATGGGTGACCCATCAGGGGCCAGAGTAGGGGAGGCCGGAATATCAGCTGGCGTTGGCGGCACAACCGACATCGGAGTCTGTGGAGTGGGAGGCACGGAGGTCTGGGTAGAGGGGGCAGCAGCAAGAGTCGGTGCTGCAGTAGCAACAGGCTCTGATGTCGGATCAAAGTCTGAGAAATCTGGAGAAGGCAACCTAGGAGGAGGAGGGGATCGCAGGTGTTGGGTAGGAGGTTTAGGGGTGGACTTTTTGTTGTCCCAGGAGGGGGCCGGCACAGCAACTGCCGGCGCAGCGTTGCCTGCATGCTGCTTATGAGGTATGCATACATGCTGCTTGGCAATACGCTTTCCAAAGACCACAAGGGCCTCACCAATCTGCTGATCAGTGCCCCTGATAGTGATGAACCGGCAACCACTGTTCCCAGCCGGACCAACTACAAAGGCAGCCAGCCAAGAGCCGGGGATGTCATGAGCTTGCTTAAGGCCCCACCCCTGATGACCAACAATGTGGGCGACAAGAGAGTCGGGAAGCTCGAGTGTGCATTTGTAACGAGGAGTCTTTCCATCTGTAGGGGGCAAGTCCTGAGCTTGGGGGATGGCCAGGGGAGCATTAGGGTTAGAGCGCGCTACCCGTCAGGGGATATGAGAGGGGGGCGCAGTAGAGGATTTTTTCGTTGAGACTGGGGGAGGACAAGCAGAAGATGTCAGGGGCGCTGTACTTCACTTTTCAGCAGTTCGAGCACCTGCAACAACATGCCCAGATTCCAATGCCACTAGCCTGTGCTCGATGGCAGAGAGAGACAGCTGTAACTGCTGCATAGTAGAATACCAATCGGTGGTCCAGTGCGGCGTAGCCTGTGGATCACCAAGGTTCACCTGGGGCATGGCACTACCAGAAGGTGGGATAGGGTTAAACGGAATAGGGGGGTCCAACGATCGAGACGACATAGGAGGAGACCAATGAACTAGCTGGGTGAATCTAAACTAGGTAGGAGATAGGGTGGGGGTTGCAGGCTAAAGAGGTGGGCAACTAGGAGATTGATCAACCTGTAAGGGGATCTTGGATTGTGGGATACTCTGCACAATGCAAGGCCGAACTCAGGGGTCATGGCAAGCAAGGGCGGCGGCGAGCAAACGGTGAAGCTAACAAGCAGTGGCAACAAGGCAAGTGGAACACACAAAGCACAGCACAAGCAAGAGAGGACAACACTAAGGAGCAGACAGTCGGTCAATGGATAGGCCTGAAGACACTGCTATTGATTGATCTGAGGATATGCTATCCTGCAGATCAGCTATATATACTACATTGGTGGCTGTGCTATGACTAATGCTATGTAATAAGTGGGCCCCAGTATGTAAGCAACAATTATCAATCAATACATCAAAAGGAAAATAAAGGTCTGATGACTCATACAGGCTCACTAATGGTGATGGGAGGGAGCAGGGGCCGGGCCCTGGCAGTCAGTCCATAAACTAGAGAAATGTAATATGTATGACTGAGCCAGTACTAGAATCGGAGACTGTGGAATGTGATCATCCCCTTACAGATATGCTATCCTGCAGATCAGCTATATATACTACATTGGTGGCTGTGCTATGACTAATGCTATGTAATAAGTGGGCCCCAGTATGTAAGCAACAATTATCAATCAATACATCAAAAGGAGAATAAAGGTCTGATGACTCATACAGGCTGACTAATGGTGATGAGAGGGAGCAGGGGCCGAGCCTCGGCGGTCAGTCCATAAACTAGAGAAATGTAATACGTACGACTAAGCCGGAACTAGAATCAGAGACCACGGAATGCAATCGTCCCCTTACACTACTATGCCAATGTGCATGGTCATTCAATAGCACTGGCCTATTACAAACAACCACTGACCTCTTGCTCCAACAGGAGAAGCAGATAGTGGACTACTCTTGGCAGTGCAATGCAATTCTAGAGAAAATCTGGCTCTCCAGGGCTGAGTTTTCCAAATGGACTCAGGATTCCTTGAAGAGACTGAGGCAACCAATCTCCAAAGCTACTGCCAAGGTTTGGGCCAATTGCCTGGTGATGTTCCACAAGCTCTACAAGTAAGAGAACCTGCCTGCACAGGTGCTCAAGCTTCTCCAAAATGATGCTTTGTTGCAGGATGAGTTATGCCAATTGGTCAGTAAAATCCATGTCTCTCTATTGCCAGAAAGGTTCAAGAATCCCTCCATGTCATATATGCCTTTCACATCCAGAAGGATTAGAATGCTCCCAGAGGAGTGTTGACAGAGACTCTATGCTGTGGTGGCAGCATTCTCATTTCCTTTTGCTTAGGTGCTTTATTTCCTTCTATATCTCTTCTACTTACTGTTGATTGATTGTTTACAATTACACCAGTATAGCACCTCAAGCCACCCACTTCATTCTATATAAAGGGTATGTCTACTTCAACTCATTTAAACTATCTTTACTTATTTTCCTTTCCTGTAGAGTATTAACTTACTTGTATTACAGAAGTGCTAGAATCAGTGAGTTCACATGATGCTCAAAATGGCCCAATTGGAGTATAAACTTTTTTACATGAACTAATAGACAGATCCTAGTAGGTTATGCACTTCTAAACCACTTGTAACATTGCATGCTCTGCTTCTTTATATAGTTTCTTTGTCTGATTTTCCACAAGGCATCACCATTACTATTGCTGCCACCTCAGGGCAGCCCACTCACCTCATTGTCACTCTCAGAGCCCTGTCCACTGAGCTTCTCTGGGATAACAACACCCCTCTGTTTGGATAGCTCAATAGCAAAGCCCTCTCCTACACTTACTTTGTTAAATACATCTGCAACACTTTATCTCATGCTAGTTTTTATTTAAACTTAAATGCAGGCCACAGCTTTAGGCAAGGAGCAGCCTCAGCAGCAGCAGTTGCAGGCTACTCTGACTACAAGATACAGCTTTTAGGACAGTGACACAGAATTCCTACAAATCATACATGGAAAATGATTCCATTCAGATACTCCACCTCTCTTCCCTCCTCCACATGGTCTACAACTATTGTCCCTTTTGAGCCTCTAGCCCTATGGGACTACACTGCACTAGCTTGAGTTTTCAGCCCCCCTCCTCTCTCAGCAGGGGGATCCAGCACTTAAGAAATTTTTTTAAGACTCAAGAAACCACATTTTTTCTTACAATCTCTTGGCCATCCTCTCATGAAGTCCTTATCATTCTCCATTCTCCACTCCTCACTTAAACACCTCACATTTAGCAGCTCTGAATCAATAGATTGGAAAAATTGAAAGGGGAGGGGGGAAGTCACCTAGTCTTGATTCAGGCAAAGATCAAATCACCTTTTCCATTTCACATTATCACATCTTATATATACTGGCATACACTTTGTTTCTCATTGTTCTCCTTGCCTCATTGTCTACATTACATATATTCCTGTAGGCCATCACACAACCTTCACTGCTGGCATTGGAATCTATTTCAAAGAGAAAAAGATGTGTCATGCCATTTCTTTTGCCACTTTTCATCATGAAAAAGCCCATCTGTCATTGTCTGAAGCCTTTTTCTAAAGGAAATAGGCGTATTTGAAATGGCATGACACATTTCTTTGACTCTTTTTTTTCTCAGAAATAGATTCCAGCACCAGCAGTGCTTGTTGTCTCATGGCTCTTACAGGTAAGTACTTACTCATTCACTTTGACGTTCTCTTGCACTGTTCTTGCAGTCCTTGTTACATTAGACTTCGACTCAAACATCACGTGTCGCATTTTAGATCCCCTCCCATCATCCCTATTCCACGTCCTCCATACCTTACGTTCTACACTCACCTACACTAACTACCCAGTCGCTTGTGGTTGGCCTGGGTTTTCGGCCTCCCCCCTCCCTCTCAAGAGGGGGATCCGGTGCTTAAGAATTTTCAGTGACTCAGGAAATCACATTTCTTTTCGCAATCCCTTGGCCACCCTCTCATTAAGTCTCCACTCTTCACTTACACACCACATTCGGCAGCTCCGAATCAAACGGACAAAATTTAACAGGGAATGACCCAGACAGACCTCGTTCTATATTCGTAGACCGTGTCATCTGTGACTAATGTATGGCTATGTTGTGACGTGCTCCCACATAGACCCAGAAGTGACAATGCTAACTCATCTTTAACCTACAGTTAGTCCTGAACTTTGCGCTAACCCAACTCTGACTTCAAGCCCAACTCCAATCCGGAAGGGCTCGATTGTGTTTACCCTATTGTCTGCCAAAATCAATTCTTCCGTAGTTATACATGATGGTTTTATCACAGCCGACGCCGCCGACCTGTCATTCATCATCTTCCCTGATCCTTAAGGAACCAGGAACGATTTAGGAACAACCTTTGGGGGCCAGTTTGGACTTGATGTGAGTCCTACTCTTGATGTGACCTAATGGTATCTCCTGAACGAAGTGCTTTTAATGGTATTTATAACCAGATACTTTTGTAGTTGCAAAGCTTGGCATCTAGATGGGCTCTTATATTGTGCTGATCTGTAGTCAAGAATGTAAGTGATATTGAAGATGTGCAGTGTCATTCGCTTTGATCCATATATAGGAGCACTGAATTTCATTCGAACACTGGCCAAGCCATTCATAAATGTGCCCGTAGAGCAAATGAGGATGGCGGGTACCTTCAAGCTCACCGAGATCTTCTGGATCATTTTTATCTCGGGGATATTTTCTATTGCCAAATTTGGCAAATGTCGGGTCGAAAAATGGAGTATGTTCTAAAATGTTGAACACCAGTCCGCCCTTGGATAGCGATAGCACCGCGGCGGATGCGAGACCGAGCTCTAACCATCTGATAGATAATTATAAAGAAATAATCCATGTCACGGCGATGCAAGAAATGGTCCATAGTCACGTCGATGATTATTCGCGGCATAACAATACAAGAGATCACCTTACCGTGCATTCATGCTTGAACATGTGTCAATCACATTTGCACCAGATATCTATTGGTCCTGACTCTGTTTTTTCATTCCACCCGTCATACGTCAGGGCAATTCTGCTATAGCGGGAAAATGACACAGCGCCTTTCCGGGTTTCTCTCGTTATCGCAGAGCGTTCATCAGTGCACTCAAAGCTGTGACCTGAGGATGAAAAACCCAAACACGTCAAGCCCAACTGTCGAGCTTCGGATCGGATGGGTTCCTCAGGATTTTGCTGTCGTTAACCGCTGGCTTGCCAAGAAAGTCGAGCAGGCGGGGGAAAAGAATGGTTCATTCGCTGAGGTCATCCAGAAATTCCAAAACTTCATCGAGAGCGACGTGGCCATTTTGATTCTCTTCCAGCAAATGTTTAATCAGGTGCCGACCACGCCTCCATACGATCAGGACACCTGGGGCAACCCATCTGTGAGCTATCGTTAAACTTGATCTAGACTCAAAACTTGCTCACTTTGTCTGTAAGGTTCGCGATTATATGACAATGCTGCGCTTGTTCAACTCACTCTTGACTGAGGCTCCCGTCTTCACTACCAAACACGCCTCTCTTGCATTCCCAATCAACGCGATACTTCAATGGCCAATGGGAACACCTGCAGGAAAGGCACTTTTCCAACTACCCAGCGTCAACGAGCAATTTTGCAACGTTCTCAACGAACGTGGGAGATATCTCTCATCTCCTGCCTCTGCCCATGTTCTTAACACCGAGCCTGGGGGCTGGTTCAGCGAAGAAGCTCTAGAGGCAATGGGCGGGTTTACAGATGATTTCATTCATGATACCTCGAAGCCTCACTGGGGATTTACATCTTGGGATGACTTCTTCACGCGTCGGTTCAAGGAAGATTCGCGTCCGGTTCCCACTCCATATGACTCTCGCATCGTCACCAATCCTTGCGAAGCGGGCGTTTATAACATTGCATACAATGTTCTCGAGCATGACACCTTCTGGATTAAGGAGAATGCGTACTCATTAGCTGACATGCTCGCGAATCACGAGTTCGTTACCAAATTCGTGGGAGGTACTGTCTATCAGTCTTGGTTGAGCGCCATCAGCTACCATCGCTGGCACTCACCAGTCACTGGGATTATTGTCGACATTGACTTCATCCCAGGGACATACTACTCTTCATCCCCCCTAGTCGGAATGAGCCCCCTTGCGTTGAGAAACTCTCAGGGATATCTGACCTCTGTCGCCACCCGTGTTAACATATACACACAGGCTGACAACCCCGACATCGGTCTGATCTGCTTCATGGGGGTAGGGATGGCCGAAGTGTCAAGTTGCGAGGTAACAGTGAAGAAGGGTGAAAGGGTTGTTCAGGGTCAAGAAATAGGAATGTTCCACTTCGGGGGATCGACGTCCTGTTTGATTTTCCGACCTGAGACGAAGATAAAATTCACAGACAATGTCAAGGTGGGGGACATGGCGCATATGATCAAGCTCAATACGCCTATTGGTTCCGTATGATGGTAGGGAATACTTTTAGCCAAAAGTTCAACTCTCGATACTCTTGTGAGCGACGGGATGGAATTGAATACATTTATCCTAACTGATTCACACGAAGGTTCAAGTATCTCATATCTTCAAATTTGATGGCAAGACGGGACACTTGGTGGCTATTTTGCATTTATCACTTTCTTTCATTCATAACTTTCAACAAGAAGTGATGTGAATAAATGCAGACGGAGACCAAACTCTGTATATATGCGATCCGAATGAGCTCCCAAACCCAGGCTAAACTGACTCTTACAACTCGTCCACTGGCAGGAGCTCGTTGTAGTCTATTCCAGCCTTGGCATCTACTCCTCTCGGAACATATACTAGAGCCAGGTTCTGCGCATCCCGCAAGCCATTGGTAAGCAGGGTCACCCATGTATGATTTTGGGTTGTTGAACTGGAAATTGTTCATACCGTCCACAGCGCGGGTTGTTATATCAGTCAGGCGATTACACTAAGGGAGTTAGTTGTATACATTCTACCGTAGACGCCTCCATCCTACAATGCCAAACTTGTCAATGATTGCATTGAGCATCTCGTACAGTTCAGTAAGGTATTCCGCGCTCCCCAGACATGAACTGTGTCGCCAGATGCAAGATTGACGGTTTCAAGTCCAGCATCACCATCCTTGGTAGGTGTACGTTGCAGAACTTGGCTCCCATATTGCTTGAAGGGTTTCATGCGGGATCGCGGAACACGGAGTTGGGGGTATTGAGGAAGGGTTTCAGATGCAGTTCTGAAATGATTCTCCCGTGTAGCACTGTCAACAATACCAGCCACGTCTAAAACATCGTTACACTCTTTCCAAACTCAGGGATGCTGCAATCGCAGAAAAAAACTCTTCGAACAATCGATGGAGTGGAGGGCTGAGAGAACCGATTTTGACTCTATCGCATAAATCTGAACAATTGGGCCGAACGTTGGATGAAGGATTCACCTGGAATCTGACATCAACTTCGTCGTCTGACGTTGTTCGGATGCCTGATTCGGGAAATGGTTCGGAGCCTTACCTTTGCTCTCTGATGACTCAGGCTAGCAAGTCGTCAAGTCCTTCCGACAAGGTGAATAAGCTATAAACCGACTATTTAGCCCAGCAATCGGGGCCAACATGTCTTTTCGCTTTCCTTTCGAATGAGAAGCGAGATTGGTCACATTAAGCATATCATACCAGCTGCTGTCGACTTTCTGTTCATACGGAGTTCCCAGTGTCAGGTCCAAATACTTGATTCGATACCACCTCCGTGCTCGAGAAGTGGTAATATCATGAAATCATGAGCTGCTGCCATGGATGATAGAGTTTTAGACAGACCAACTTTTTCATCTACGGCTATGCAATATTCTCTCCAGACTTTAGGCTCTTTCAAGCCTCTCTTAAGCTTACGGCAAGTTTTCTTGGCTGCTGAAGTTGGCGCAGAGTTCGATCAATGTTCACGGTTTGCTGGCATCGAGGACAGTATCCTGGTTAAAGAGCAAGCGGAAATTGTCACACAAGATGACAACAGGAAACAAGGAGTCTCAGTGATTGTCGACGTCTCATGGCGCCCACAAGCACGGGAAGCGCAAAGCATCCATGTGATTGGGTGAGCTCTTTGAACGCGGAAGTCAAGATAGCAAAGGCATAATTGTCATCGCTTTCCAGAATGAGGAGAGCCATTTCGAGAACCATGGCCAGATAACATATCAATGATGAGCGTCGCGATCGATGAAGCGTAATGGCCCGCCTCATGAAGGCTCTGGTACCAACGACCAGGAATTTTATATTATTAAGAGGGTGGCTGGAGATGATCGTTTATCGTTGGTAATGGGCCTCCGAATGGCTTCGAGCAGCTTTGAGCTCCTTTTGACGCAATTTCGGTCTGGCCATGCTTGAACTGGAAGAAACCCTTAGGTAAGCTTATTCAAGCAAGCGTCACAGGTAAACTTAATTACTTGTGTACATTGTCATGTACTGACTTAGATCAAGGTGGAATATTGAAAAAGTCATCCCAGTCCTGGCACGACTCGCAGTGGTAGCCGCTTCAGAAAATCCTGATGTTACGCAATGAAGGCCTCATCAGCGATCTCAGAATCATCCGGGTCATCCAGGACAGTGACATCTATTTTCTACCAATTTTCTCGTAACAGAATATGACTTCACCGCTTTATTTTCGCCATACTCTTGATACTCGCGACTAGGCACACATAGTCACTTGTTATTACGTACGTGTGGCCTCGTGGTGGACACGTCGTTTTCTACATTTGAACACCTGCGTTAAAAAATCCAATTGTAACAACTTTTTCCATCAAGCTTTATCTAAACTGCTCTTACTAAGTCCAATTTCACTCATGTCCACCGTTATCCGCCGTGTTTTCAACAACCTATATCCTGGTGGAAAGAACGAATATACGATCATCATCTTCGGACAGCCTGGGAGCGGCAAAACGACTCTTCTCTATCTGCTCCAGTCGGGGAAAGTCGTCCCGACGATACCCTCGTTCGGATTCAATATCGAAACGATAGAAGCTCCTACGAGTAGCGGGAAGCCCCTGAAGATCGTAGGGTGGGATATTGGGTTTGGCTGTCAACCGATGGAGCGAGCTGTCAATCTCGTTCTGCCTTACTGGGCAACAAGCGATGCCCTTATATGGATGTTTGATGCGTCTGAGAACGACAATGTATGGTTTTCTGAGGGTGCCAATGCGCTTACTCGAACTCTAGATGCCCTCGATTTCGAACGGCAAGCTAAGGGTGTGAAGAAAGACTTTCCAATCCTACTGTAAGAACCTTAGCGTATCTGGCTTGAATTGCGATTTAATAATGCCCAAACCACAGGCTAGCCAACAAGCAGGACTGTCCCAATGTGCTACCATTCTATCGGATACAAGATAGGTTCGGAGCAGTTTTGTCAGGACGCCCATCGTGCATGTTTAGGACGTCCTTGACTGCCAGAATGGACAAGTCAGGGCTTCCTGAAGCCTTTGAATGGCTTCGTTACGCCCTGAATAACGCCTCCGCGGGTAAGATGACGCCAGCGGCGAAGTCAATACCAAGACATTTGCCTGATCTGCGAGAGGCATCACTTCTTAAGGAGAAGATCGAATCATGGGTCGCTCGCTCTGAAACTGAAGACGACCCTCGTCGAACCATAGAACAATTTCATTCCTTGACCCTCCCTGCATGGGACCACTATACTCATATCCGAATTGCGTTCATCTTTCTCACAACATACGGACGCCAGAAAGGTTGCTTGTGTTTCGTTCTCTCTTAGTTCGATACCAAGGCTCAGTTTTCTACCAGGCAAAGACATAATTTTTAATGGGATTGAGAAATACATCAATGAAAGCTCTCAAGCGCGCGCTCGCGCATTTCATGTCACTATGACGTACTTCTGGATTCAAATCGTGCATCTTGGAATACGTAATATATTGCCCTCGACCGACCTCAAGACTACAGACACGACACTTTCTTCCAGCATCTCTGGAATGGCGTCTCCGGACCAGTTGACACTGTTCCTTGCGCTAAACCCTTATGTAGCTGACGGAAATTTGTGGACTGAATTTTATTCCAAGGAAGTCATGATGAGCCCCGCTGCAAAGGGAGAAATGGTACTGCCTGACAAAAAGCCATTGCCGAATCTGGTTGTACGCGATGCGATCTCAAGCTAATCAACCTCGCGCAAAAGGTGGTGGAGTCACGTTGAACAACTAAACTATCCTTTCTTTTTGACACCGTTGGAACAAGAATTCTTTGAAGGCGTTGATTCACACAGGTCTCAATCGACAGTATCAGTGCTTTGTAGTCCAAGTTCAAGTATAGTTGCCATGGCGTTGTCTGTCAGCATTGTGACATTCGAAATATATGGGTGATACCAAACGGTAAATATTACATCTCGTCCATCATGATGGGCAGGCGTTCGTTATATCTGATTCCAGCTTGAAATCTACTCCTCTCTGAATGTATGAAAGATCCAGGTTCGGCTTCCCTGCCAGCCATTGATAGCCAGGGTCACTCCTCACTCCATGTACCATCGTGAATATTGAGATACATGCTGCCGTGACATTGATCGTTCTGCTCATCCCGGCGATTACATTCAGACTTGGACATTTCAGAGATGTGCTCACCTTATGATAGACCTTATACCGCACTTTCTTCCAACTCCGCATTCCACCTATGTTGATGATCGTGTTTAGCATTTCGTACAATTCGGTAAGGGAAGCTTCGCTCCAGATATGGAGAATTCGGCCGGAGCTTCCATTCCACTATTGCCCTTCCGAGGTGCACGCCTCAACACTTCAAACACAGGTTGCCAGTTTGGATACCTTGCGTGGATTCGTTTACCTTCTGTCTTCAGAGGATACAGAGGAAGCATTACGAGAGCATTGCCACGTGCTGCATCAAGGACAGAGTTACACTTCTCCCAGACCCATGGCACAGAGGACCGTAGAATGAAATCGCCATACGATTGTCGCAGCTTAGCGTTAGTCACATATTTTGACAAACAGAAAGTCAGTTGGAATTGGACCATCAGGTGGAGTTTTGCCTTCCAGCTTGCAGTTTCGCCACCGTTCGATTATCCGACAACTTCCCAACGATTAGTTCCGGGAATGGCCTTGTGCCTCGAAATTGCAAGTTCCACAGCTCCATGTGGCGGTTTTGACTGTGGACTTATGAAGCATAATAAATGTACAAAGTGAAAATAGAGCTCACCGCGCATCCCAGCCCTCGGGACCTCCGAGTTTCTCCCATGCTTTCCGTTTTTGACGTTGGCTCGAGGCTCGTGAATGGTTCCCATTCAATCTCATTAAGAATGAATGAATGAATGAATTCTATTTATACCGCCGGCAAGCCACAATGCTGGGCTAAGAGGCGGGGGTAAAGTAGTGGTTGTACTCTACCCCAGTAATGTAATGTGGGATTCATCGTGCCAGTGGCGGTGTTCGTGCATTGTAGTGTTGGGTATTGGAACTTTCCTCGCAGAGTTTGATAAGCAAGGTTACGTCGCGAAGTTCTTCCAGTGAGAGCAGGGTTAATGGGGTCAGTTCGAGTTGTCAGGCCGGTTCGGGGATTCGGGAGTCTGTCTGTGTATTTTCGTACGCGGGTTGTCTCGACCTCCCGTGGTGTGTAGGTCCGTGCTCGCCTGCCCATCTCATGTGTCCTTGCTAAGTCCGTTGTCTATCCCTCCTTCGGGACCTCCTTGTCAGCCCGTTCCGTCTCCTCTCTCTCTGCCTCCTCCCCTCTCCTCCTTTACCAGCCCATAATCCGTCTCAAAGTCACCTTCCATCCTCGCGCACCACCTTCCTTCTTCCTCGTCATTTTCTTCGTCATCTTCTTCTGGCGTTGCTTTCTGTTCGCGATTCTTCCCCGTCTTGGTGAATGCACCCGTCTTCGCCAGGAATTTTGCCATGGCTTCCAGTCCCCCTTGCGTGCTGAGTAAGACTCCCAATTCCATTTATAGTTAACAATTTCCCTAACAAACTGGGATCCTCCAATTGGGCAATGACTCTGAAATTGTAGCCAAGGAGAATGAAGCTTGGTACCACTTCCAAGGAATAAGTATGCAACATGGCACAATATATACTTTGACACATTTAGGCCAGGTAGAGCAGATGCACCAGACACTCATGGGGAAGGCAATTGCAATGAGGTTATCAGAAAAATGCCCACCATTCTTATGAGATGAGTTTTATCCATGGGAAAACTAGGATGTCAGCTGTCAGAGAAGTCACTCCCAACAAGTTGTGGTATGGTTGCAAGTTGTTAGGCTTCGCTCGTAGTCTGCAATGCAGTACGTTGAAAGACTGAATACGAAAATATATTTGTGAACTGTAAACCAGACATTTGTAAGTACACACCTGAATACGAAATGAATAGAACTAAAGAGACGTTATCTACCAATCATGTATTCTAAGTGTGCAAGTCACGTGCATAGGTATAGGAATAATGTGGAAGTATCATGACACCCGGCCCCTCCTTGTTAAGACGAGTGCACCAGTCCAGACAAATGAAAAAAAAAGAAGAAGAAGAATGGAAAGAAGAAACGGGGTCCTCTCCGGCTCACTCCCGGGACTTCTTGCGCCTTCTCTTCCCATGCAGCTGCTCGCTCGCACGGAACTCCTGAATAGCCTCCAGCGCATGTGGCAAGTCGTACTCCTTGAGCCACTCGTCCTCGCTCTTGTCGTACCCCTTCCAGCGCACCAGGAACTCCGAAACCCCTCCGCGAGTCCGTCGTTCGCGCAGTATCCTCTCGATTTCGACCTCCTCCCCCGTTTCCATCTGTATCGGTGGCGGTGGTTCCTGTCGGCGGCCCAGGATGGTGTCCTCCCGGGCAGGGATTAGGTAAGAGACATGGAACACGTCGTGGATCACCCAGCCGTCCGGCAGTGCCAAACGATAGGTGGAGTCCGAGATCTTCTGTGCTACGTGGAACGGCCCAAACCTCTTGAAATTGAGTTTGTTGCTCGGGCGATCTGAATGCAGGTCGGCACGCTCCAGGAAAACACGGTCTCCCACCACATAGTCCAGCACCTCGTCCACCCACCTATCGTGGAAGTGACGCATCCTCTCCCCGGCCATCTCCAACAACGCCTTCAGTTCTCCTTGTACGGTGCGTATCTGCTCCAACCTCTCATCCGCCTTCGGGACTGACTGCGAATTTACGGGATCAATGGAGAACGTGGGGTTGTATGCATACTCAGCGTAGAACAGTGACATCCCAATGGCCGAGTGAGGACGATTATTGTAGGCGAATTCGGCAAAAGGCAACCAGTCGACCCAGTCATCCTGGTAGTAGTCCACGAATGCTCGTAGGTAAATCTCCAGCTCTTGATTTACCCTCTCAGTCTGACCATCAGTTTGGGGGTGGTGTGCGGACGAGAGGGCAGGCTTGATCCCCAAACGCTCCCACATCCTACACGTGTACCTCGCAATGAACTGAGGCCCTCTGTCGGACACCACCTTCTTTGGAGTGCCGTGCAGGCACCAAACACGTTCTAGGAAGGTATCACACATCGCAGCGGCGTCGTTGGTGGAGTGAGCTGGCAGAAAATGCGCTCGTTTTGTGGACTTGTCGCAAACTACTTGCACCGCGTCGAAACCTCATGATGCTGGCAGAGGGCCCACATAATCCGTGGAGATGTGCTGCCAGGGGCCGTCCGGCACCTCGAGGGGCTGTAGCGGCCCGAACGGCTTCTGCCTTCGAGGCTTGATGCGTTGGCAAGTTTTGCACCCGTCAACATAGCGCTGTACATATTCCAACATCCGTGGCCAATAATAATTGCGTGATATGAGGGCCAATGTGTTCGTGCGGCCGGGATGGCCTGCTGGGATTGAATTGTGGTATAATTGCAAGATTGTCCGCTTCACCTCGTTGTCCTCCGGCACGTACACCAACCCCCGGAATCGCACCAGACCGTCGTCCACTGTGAAGTCCTTCAGCCTTGAGTGCACTAGAGCCGGCGCCATGTCCAAAGTCCATAATGGGGCCAGCTTCTTGTCCAACAGAGATGCTTGCCGAATACGCTGTAGGATGTGCCTGTCCGCCAACACCTGCTGCACCGCTGCCACCCTCCTCACCACCTCAAACTCCCCACACCTCTTGACTGCCACCACCACTGCAAACTTTGCTGTCTTCCGTCCCCCAACTCTATCCTTGCCAAGCACCTGCTGGCCCGTGTTGTCCAAACCCCCCACCTTGTGATCTGGGCACCGAGACAACCCATCTGGCCCTGCGCTGAGTCAGCCTGGCCGGTGGTGGATGCAAAACACAAAGCAATTGAGGAAGATACTCCACCATGCTTGATGTCGATTCAAGTCACGTGCCGACATGAAATACTCTAGGTTGCAATGATCAGAGAACATGTCAACTGGGTATGGGTTGCCCTCAAGGTAAGGCCACCACGCCTCAAATGCCCTGACTACTGACAAAAGCTCCTTGTCATGCACGCCATAGTTGCGTTTGGCCAGTTGCATTGCCTTTGAAAAGAAAGCCACTGGCCGCCAGTTGCTGTCATGCACCTTCTGTGACAAGATCACCCCAATTGCAAAGTTGGACGCATTGGTTTCCACACAAAATGGTGCCTCCATGTCTGGCATCATCAGAACTGGAGCTTCCACAAATGCTCGCTTCAGCGCCTCAAATGCAGCCTGCTCCTCCCCCCACCACCACAAACAGTCCTTTTGCTTCAAACATTCTAGTGGATGCGTGATGTCCACATAATCAGCCACAAACTGTCAACAAAAGTTGCAAAAACCCAAGAACTGATTGACATGCCGCAGATTCCTGGGAGTTGGCCACTCAGTCACTCCACTGACTTTCACCGGATCCATGCCCACATTCCCAGGGGATATCTTCAGGCCCAGGTAGTCCACCTCCGCTGTATGGAAACAACATTTCTCTGGCTTCAAAAACAAGTCCGCCTCATGCAGACGGTGCAAAACCTCACGAACGTGAGCATTGTGCAGAGCTGGGTCCTCCAAAAAGATAATAATGTCATCCAGATAGAGTACCACATAGACATCCACCAAGTCATGGAACAGGCTGTTCACCATCCGCTGAAACGCTGCTGGGGCATTGCGCAAGCCAAACTGCATCACAAGGAACTCAAACTGCCCATACCGTGTGCAAAAAGATGTCTTCCACTCGTCACCATCATGAATCTGGACATTGTAGTAGCCCCACCTCATGTCGAGGGTGGTGAAGACCTTTGCTGCATGCAGGCAATCTAGGAGCTCTGTCGTCAAAGGGATTGGATAAGCATCAGGCCGTGTCACTGCATTCAGGGCACAAAAGTCAACCACCAGCTGCAACAAGCCATCCTTTTTCTTCACAAAGAACACTGGTGCACCACAAGGTGCACTCGATGGTCGAATATAGCCCTTCGCCAAGTTCTCGTCAACGAACTCTCGCAATGCTTGCAGCTCCGCTGGTGCCAACTGATATAGCTTGCCTGGAGGGGGAATTGCAGCGCCGTCAACCAAATCAATTCCCAAATCGTGCTCACGGTGCGCCGGCAGCCTCTCTGACTTTGACTTGTCGAACACGTCCAGGAAATCATGGAACTCTGAAGGCACCATCTCCTCCACACTCCTCCTCTCTGGGCTGCCTGATGCTTACTCCGCCAAGACCTGCACAAAGCTCCTCCCCACTGCCCCACGTTGCAACAGTGGCCCTGCCGCACCTCTCGCCGATTCTAGGTCCCACTGCTGCTCCAGAAACGCGCCGCCATCCTCCACCCCCCTGTTCTCTGTGCCTGCAATCGCCTCATCAATACACACCTTTGCAGCCTTCACCACTGCCTCGCACAGATCCCTCTGATGTCGAGTCCATCTCGTCCGTTTGCGCTTCAGGCCAGCGTGCTTCTCCGCACGAGCTGGCAGGATTGGCCTCTGCCATGCCAGTGCTGCTCCAGTCAACTTCTGTGCCCAGGCCCTTACTGCACACACCCGCTGCTGCACCTGAAGCTGTGGACCCACCGCGTGACCTGCTGCTGTCACCATTGGTAAACATCTCTCCCGAGACCGGAACTCTACTGTCGAATGCTCCCAGTCGATATCGGGGTTGTGCCGCCGCAGCCAATCCACTCCCAGAATCAAGTTGTCGTCACCGATGTCTGCGACATCAAACACCAGAGTCTCCACATGCTCCCCCAGGACTACACACAAGTGCACCTCCTCCAAAATCAGCCCAGACTGAATCTCCGAGTTGTCGATTGTGCGCAGGCGCATTGGCTTCCTCTTACAAACTGTCAGGATGGTCTGTTCTTTCACAAACCACGGGTTGATAAAGCAACAGCTTGCGCCGGAGTCCACCATCGCGCGCATGTCAACAATACAGGGGGAGGCCACCTGGTTGTGGATCTGCAGGGTCACGGGGCTGAGAACGGGGACTGTGGCAACCTGGTGTGAATCACCGCCCCACAATGCCAATGGCGGTGTTGTTGGCTCCCTTTTCTCCTTGCCCCGCCATCAGGCATCTGTCGCGTATCCTGACCATCCCACTCGACCCGCAGCGCATGCTCTGCCAGTGTCTTTGGCTGTGCATCCAGCTCGGACTGCAGGGCCTCAAACACCCTCCTGGCAATGCGCTTCCCTGCATCAGGAGCCTGGCCTGCTTGCAGCCGCGTTGCCAGCTTGGCCCTAAGGATCTCGAACACCTCCCAAACAATGTGTTCTTCCATGCTGGGACAGGCTGTGTCCTCGGGAGGGCCGGGCAGAGGCATCCAGAAAATTTTTGTAGTTCTATTCAAGTGTTAGGCTTTGCTCATAGTCTGCAATGCAGTACGTTGAAAGACTGAATACGAAAATATATTTGTGAACTGTAAACCAGACATTTGTAAGTACACACCTGAATATGAAATGAATAGAACTAAAGAGACGTTCTCTACCAATCATGTATTCTAAGTGTGTAAGTCACGTGCGTAGGTATAGGAATAATGTGGAAGTATCATGACACAAGTCTAATTACTCCTTCATTTATAAGATTGACTATTGCATGTTTGTCCTTGTGCTTAGAAAGCACAACCCAAAGATTTATGAAAGATCCATTGAATGTGTGCTTAAGGCAAAGGCATAAAATGTTATGACAGAGCAAGGAAAAAGGTGTTGAGCGAAGACTTATCTGACTCTCTGCACCGGTATGCGTCACATCACGATTACATGATATCTATTTCCATTTTTGGTTATCTCTCTCTTATTTTCTGTCTTTTGGCCCGAGTGGCTCTGCGATCGGTATTTGCTAGTCTCTAGCAAACCTTATTTGTTTTACTATCTTGGATACACAGTAAGCCACTCTCAGTCAAACAACATTACATTGTGTGACTGAGGGTGAGCTGAATTACTTACTACCTACTTACCTTTTACTGAGGCCATATCTGTAGACTCATCTGTATTCGTTGACAGGTAAATTCATAGTCAAACAACATTACATTGTGTGACTGAGGACTCATCTGTATTTGTCTACAAAAGGTTTACAGTACTTATCAGGTATGTTTTGTCAAGTATCAAGATGAAGATACTTTGTCCAAGGCAACATTGCACATTTCCATACTGCCAGTGCTAACAGAAGAGGTTACAAATGCACCATCAGTCAAAGATATTCAGAGAGGATCAAGGACAGAATCTATTATAATACCAGACAATGAGGATGATATTAGACCAGCATGAGCATATACCAGAACAACCACCTGTTATGGATGTCCCAGCAAATCCTATTGGTCAAGAACCTCACATTGAGCAACCCAACCAGCAGTCTCTACAAAGATTGGCACAGGTCTCAATACCTACATCTAGGAATAAACTCAACAATGTGCCAGAATTGGCAACAGAATGCATGGGTAAGGGAAGCTAAAAATTCTACAGAGTATATTTGAAAGGCAAAAGTGGAGTGCTGATGATGTCTGGCTGCCACCTAGCTGCCATGCAGGAAACACAAAAAGAGGCAAGCTAGAGGATAGCATGGCAAGGGATGACTAGATTGCTAAGCTCAATGAATGTCAGCTCAAACACCAAGAGTCATGAAAAGGGCTTAGTACTGGAGAAAGGACTTGAAATCTTCAGCATAATGTCAAGAAATGAACAGATGCTGAGAGGAGTCAAATCTCCTTCAAAAATTTGTATGTACAGACTTGTATATACTAGCTAGCGCAATGTAGCTAAAAAGGGAAGTCACTGGGCATTAGCAATCCATGTGATAGCTGGTAATAGTTGCATGTGACAACTGCAATAGAGATACTAGCAAATGAATAAGAAAAGTATGTGAGAATGGAATTGTAAGCAGCTGAATAGAAAAGAAATACATGATTGAGAGAAAAATTGGCAGGCAGGAATGATCAATCAGAAAATTGCTGAGTGAGATCTATAGAATGCTGGTGCAGCCAGGGGCCACTACTAATCACAAGACAATTGCTGGCATGTTGGTCCAAGGAGTTGTGCCAGTCCCATATAGGTGCAGACTGGAGAAGGGGTTATATGGAATGAAGCAGGCTGGAAGGATTTGGAACCACACCTTGAATGAGAAACTGGTCAGAGAATGGGGATTTACAAGACTTCCATGTAAGTCATGCATCTGCTATTGACAATCAAACAACTGGAGTGGTAATTGTAGCAGTACATGTCAAGCTGGCTATTGTGTCCTCAAAGGAGGCAAATTTGGAGTTCAAGAGCCAGCTGCAAGGGGCATGGACATTATCTGACTTAGGCATGCCAAGACAGATTGTGAAGATTGCTGTGCAGTGGGGTAGATCAAACCAAATGGTTTATCTCTCCCAGGGTTCCATTATAGACTGGCTGGTAACCCAGTTTGGTCAGAAGGATGCTACACCATTATTACTACCAATGGGTCTGGGCCTTAAACTATGAGAAGGACAGACTACTCAAGGCTGCAGCTGGAGGAACAGAATACAATTACAAGAATTCCATATCACAGATTGGTAGAAGGTCTCTTATGGCTGGCAGTATCCTTGCAACCCAATATTCAATATACAGTACAACAGCTCACCCAGTATCTTGATTCACATTCACATTCCCACTAGAATGCTGCTATACAAGTACTGAAATATCTTAAGGGCACTTGGGATGTGAAATTATACCTGGGCAGCACAAATCTGATGGAGACTCACAGGCTTCATGGACTCAGATTGGGCAAATTGCCTAAACACAAGGAGGAGCATTGGGGGATACACTTGGTCTCTGGGCCCATCTCTTGGGCTTGGAGGAAGCAGAAAACCATTGCTGCATCATTGTGTGAAGCAGAGTACTATGAGGCAGGCCAGGAGTGCATATGGCTACATACTTTATTAGACAAGAATCGGAAATGCCCCAGACAATGCCACACCAATACTCTGCAATAATAATGCAGCAGTCAACCTCTTGGAGGATCCCCCTCTGCATTGAAGAGTGAAACATGTCAACATCAAATACCACTTCCTTACAAGAACATGTGGTGTCAAAGGAGATTGTAGGCCACTACATCAATATAACAATGCAGACCTCTTTACAAAAGCATCACTGGTTACCCTGTTTCACTTAACTCTGTCATATCCTGGGACTTGTTGCCACACCTCTGCATGAGGAGAAGTCTTTTCAGTGCTTACATTGAGGAGGAGTGTTAGATACTAAGGGTCACTCTAAGCACACGCACTGAGTTTCCGGGAGCCAGGGACACTGACAGCAGGAATCAACAAGAGAAAATATATATACTAGACAATCCACATGTGTATGCCCTCAGTCAAATATACACATAGACTGAGGGTGAGTGATATAATTACATACCACAGACACTATACTTACTCTACCTTAGACATTACTCACACTCTCTGTGTGTTGTAGGTAGGCTGAGTCAGATATACACATAGACTGAGGACATTACACACACACTGTGTGTATCGTAGGGTGTAGTTTGCACCAATATTGCAATGCTCCTGCAAGATTTTGACATTCCAATGACATCAATACTCCAAGATGTAATCAGAAAATTTATGCATGCCTATTTAGACAATATATTCATCATTTTTTAGATTCCATTGAGAAGCACAAGGAGCACCTGCATGTTGTCTTTGAACAGCATGGGAGAGCTCAGCTCTACCTGAAATGGAAGAAATGTAATGCACAAAGATATGTTCAAGCAGATCAATTCATAGTCCCAGAGGCAAGGGACTTATGACGCAGCAAAGACATCACGCAAGTAGAATCGCGAACGAAATATATATATTGATGATCACTGTACAACTGGGGTTAACGAATCAGAGAATAATTCAGTTATAAGTACATAAGTATAAATCATAAATAAGTGAGCATACCTGGGGTTAACGAATCAGAGAATGATTCGAACCCCATGATGGAAGAGATGTTATATACTTCTATATCGAATGTGAGACATACGTTAGTAATATATATGTTTTATAATGATGAAATGAGTTTCAGATATGATGATGGAACGTACACATATAATGACGCGATTATGATTATAAGATGATGAGAATCTCGACTTGACGATATCTGGTTAAGTGTCGTTTTCTTCAACACTCCCACTCGACACGAACCTAAACATTTATGATTCCAAGACTACTTTGACACTTTTCGAATGCATTGCGAGGCAAAGCTTTCGTGAAAATATCTGCGATCATATCTTTTGTAGACACATATTTAAGTGCGATGTGTCCTCGGTTGATTTGGTCTCGTACGAAGTGATAGCGTATGTCGATGTGTTTAGCACGAGAGTGAGATACCGGATTATTCGATAGAGCAATACTTCCTGCACTATCAGAGTGAATGATCGTTGCCATAACTTGGGGGAAATCCAATTCGGATAAGAGTGTGCGTAACCAAATAGCTTCTCGAGTAGCATTCGATGAAGATATATATTCGGCTTCAACCGTTGAAGTTGCAACGACGGATTGTTTTTTGGACGACCACGTAACCGCACTACCGTTTATATCGAAGCACCACCCACTTACTGACTTCCTATCGCAAACATCACCTGCCCAATTCGCATCGCTCCATCCAACAAGAATGATCTCATCATTGAGATTTCCACCGAGTTTAAGAGAATATCCTTTTGTTCCTTTTAAGTATCGAAGGATGCGTTTGCAAGCAGCGAGGTGTGCGATTGATGGATTTGCCGAGAATTGAGCTGTGAGATTAACAGCAAATTGTACGTCGGGTCTCGTTTGCGTCACATAAAGTAGAGAGCCGACTAGTGATAAATACTTGATCCCTTTAGCATAACGTGTATATTCCTCTTTTTTGTCAGGATTTTCGGGGAGTGACATTGAGGTCAGATTATGATTTGTGGTTATAGGCGTAGACACCGGGCTGCAAGAAGACATTTGGAAACGGTCGAGAATGGATTCGATATAGGATTGTTGATTAAGATAAATGAGTCGTTTGGGACGATCGCGATGTATTTTGATGCCTAATATATATTGAATTTCTCCCAAATCGGTTATGTCAAACTCATCATCAAGATTCCTTTTAAATGATACGACCTTGTATAAGTCTTTTCCTGCGATGGCCATGTCGTCCACATAGACGAGTACGATCAGAATTATTTTGTCGTTATTTTTGAGAATACATAGACAATTGTCCGATCGAGTTTGTTTGAAACCAAGTCTGACAAGAGTGTCGTGAAGCCTTTGTTTCCATTTTCTACCAGCCTGCTTCAGTCCATAGATAGCTTTGAGTAATTTCCAATATTTTTTCTTGCCAATACCATCGGGAGCATGCATATAGATTTCTTCATCTAAATTCCCTTCTAGATAAGCTCCGATTACGTCGATCTGATGGATGTTCATAATCTTGAAATCTTCCAGGCATATGACGTTCACGCTTAGAGGGTTCTCGACGAGGTAAATCCTCCCACTTCTTATTTTTACTAGGAGCTGAAGGCATCTCAACCGAGGAAGCAATAGGAGGAGTTATCGAACGTGACGGGGTAGGATATTGAAGATCCCCTACGATCGCTTCTTCAAATGATGATTCTCGAGCATCGTCGGATTCCAGAAGTGAAGTCGCAATCTCTTTTTCCGAGTTCGACGAAATTGATATTCTTCGTGGTTCATCTGACTCCGGGTAGATCGCTGTATCAATCAGATTATCGATTTCTTCAGGACTCGATTCGTTCAATTCAACTTGAGCCAATTCACTAGGAGTCAAATCTGCGTGGAATTGCACATCTCTAGAAGCGATGAGCTTTCCGTTCTCTAAATCCTCGAGCCTGTATCCTTTGGTTTCATCCGCCCACCATCCTAACATCCATACACGTACAGCTTGCAATTCGAGTTTCCCATGACGTACTTCTTTCGGAACATGTGCCCATCCCAGGGAACCAAAGATCCGTAAATGGGAAACGTCGGGTTTACGATTCGAATCAGACATTTCAGTATAGGGAATTCGTCCTTGGAGAGCTGAGGTGGGAGTTATGGTGCGAATGTAGACAGCATACATGAATGCTTCTCCCCAATAGTGAGTGTTCATTCTTGCGCCGTGAAACATGCTGCGAGTCATTTCCATTAGTATCACTATCGTTCTTTTGGCAATACCATTTTGCTGAGGACGATACGGGTTGGTAGTTTCGTGCTTTATTCCATTGAGCGAACAGAATCTATTCATCAATTTGTTGATGAATTCATTCCCGTTGTCGGTTCGTATAATTTTTATGAGCCTTCCTGCTTGGCGTTCGAATTGTGCCACAATATCTCTAGTGTTATCTCCTGCCTCATTTTTATGTTTGAGGAGCCTAGCCTTAGGATATCGTTTGCTAGCTTCAACAGCTACAAGTGCGTAATTGTAACCGTCCCACGTTGAAACTGACATGGGGCCGATTAGATCGATAACAAGTAGCTCATTTGTAGCATATGTGGTTTTGCTGGATTCAGGAAGCGGCGGGCGAGTCGATTTTCCTTGAGCACAACCACTGCAAAGTCGATCGAATTTGTGAGGTAATTTGATTTCAAGTCTGGTGACTAATTTTAGATCCATCATGGATTTTATAGTTCGAGGGCTTATATGGCCTAATCGTTGGTGCCAGAGACGCATGGTGGATTCGCTCGCAATAAAGGCTACTTGATTCTCGATTGGACTTGTTTTCAGGGATTTTATTCGGTAGAGTGTTCCCGAGTGCCAATTAAGTTAGCCTGAAGGAAATCTTTACCTTCCCAGGCTAAACAAATACCAAAGGAAATTCCTCTGATAGTGGCGCCCGCTCGTTGTAGGAGTCCCAGACTGATTAAATTAGCCCCTAAATTGGGGATGTGAAGGACGTTGTGGAGACATATGTTGTTAACTCCATCAGGTATGTTGGTTTTAAATTTGATGGAACCAATGCCCGCGACCGCGATTTTGTTGAATCCGCCAACAGATATATGTTGGTTTTCAACGTCGTGGTACTGATAGAAATATGATCAATCCGAAATCATGTGGCACGATGCAGCACTGTCCAAAAGCAAGCCAGTAGGCATTCCGTCATTGGTAGCCATCAATACCTTTCCTATTTCACGGCTTTGAATTTCAGGAGCGTTTAAATTCGCACTCCCAATGTCCTTCGTTACTCTTGGTTCTGGACATTCTGGACTCCAATGACCTTTTTCACCGCAATTATGACATATATCCTCAGGCTTTGGAACTCGTTTGATTTTGAACCTTCTTTTTGCGGTTTTCTGATTCAAGTTGCTCCCACTAGAATCGCGATCTTCTTTACTAAAAAGGGCCAGCGGTTTGGAGGAAATAGTATTTTCATGGGTGATTCGTTCGTAAACGGACATTAATTCGGCCGAAACCTCATTGATGGTAAGTTTTGTTCCGTGTTGAAGTAGGTCAGATTTGACAACTTCCCAGGCGGGAGTACTAGGCAGTGACAGAAGGATTGTATTGATGATAGTTATATCATCAGGTACGTGTCCAACTTCAATGAAGCGTCGACGGATATTGAGATAAAATCCAATGTGGTCAGACAATGACAAATTTCCGTCCCATTGTTTAGTGTGAAGTTGTCGATAATAGAAATGTATATTCGCTCCACTTTGTAAGTCAACGTAGTCCTTCTTCAACTGATCCCACATCAGTTTGGACGTTTTCGATGATATAATCGATTCGCATTGAGTATATTCGATAGCGTTGCGAATAAGGCCCATAGCGGCATCATCTTTATTCAACCAATGCTCGAATTTTTCGTTAGCGAGGTCCCAAGCCTTGTATTCCTTGGATTGGAATATACCAATTAGTTCCCGATCTTCCTTTTTAATAAACGATGGAGTTGTCTCAGAAGACGATGAGGTTTCCACTGCAAGTTCTGGAAACACCGAAGGAGGGACAGGCGGACATAGTTCCCGACCAGATACAACACCCCAGAGGGATTTAACTTGTAATGCGGCCTTCATGTTGTCGGACCATACATGATAGTTCGTTCCGTTGAACTTCGTGAACTGTAAGGTTTCCGAAGTTTCGTAGGCACCGGGGCCCATAACCTGACGCAGCAAAGACATCACGCAAGTAGAATCACAAACGAAATATATATATTGATGATCACTGTACAACTGGGGTTAACGAATCAGAGAATAATTCAGTTATAAGTACATAAGTATAAATCATAAATAAGTGAGCATACCTGGGGTTAACGAATCAGAGAATGATTCGAACCCCATGATGGAAGAGATGTTATATACTTCTATATCGAATGTGAGACATACGTTAGTAATATATATGTTTTATAATGATGAAATGAGTTTCAGATATGATGATGGAACGTACGCATATAATGACGCGATTATGATTATAAGATGATGAGAATCTCGACTTGACGATATCTGGTTAAGTGTCGTTTTCTTCAACAACTTACCCATCCAACATCATTGGGAAACCAAGGAGAATGTAGTAGAAATATATGCAATGTGAGAGTGCAGGAGTTGCGACAAAGTTATCATATCCAAGAGCAATTGCAGGATACAACTAATGACAATATAACCTTGGAAGAAGCATTGTACCAAAGTGTCGGCATTACTGGAACCAGAAGTGAAGAGCAGCCCTGGAAGAGTCTGACTTAGAGACGATCACGTACTCTTCCTAGGTAAGATAGCGAAGTCTTATTCAGGGACAATCTACCACATTGCTCTCTTCCTAAGCTAAGCGACTTCGATGCACGTTTGGCTACCCTCCATCTTCTCCCTAGTTCTACATGAGCCGCACCGTGACCCTGACGAGCCACTTACTATAAACCACATCTACGCCAACAGTCTCTTTCTCAAGTTTTCAATCCTCGTCGTTGCCTCCTTGAATGCCACCGCATCTAGAGTCCCGTTGTCAAGTGCATCTGCAAGTGCCGTAACAATGTCTGATCCCTGCGTAACATTTCTCGCGGAGGCAAGAAGGAGGTCCATTCCTGCCTGGCTGGCCAGGATTGCCCGATCCCCATAGCTTCCGAAAGTGTTTAATGATACCGCCTCCATGGCATCGGTTATGGTGACTCCCTCGAACTTCAGTCGGCCTCGCAATTCGGACCGAATAATTACGGAGGAGAAACCTGCAGGAAAAGTGGGATCAAAGGCTGGGTAGATGGCCCATGAAGCCATGACAAGTTCTGCGCCTGATGCAATAGCGGAATAATAGGGTATTTCGTCTACTGACTGGATCTCAGGCAATGTAAGGTTCAAAGTAACGGTTGTCAAATCCGTGTTCTGGCCGAGACTTGCTGCACCAAGGCCGGGGAAGTGCTTTATAGTCGATAGGATACCTGTAGCGCGTTGGGCTTGCATAAATTCCACGCCACAAATACCAGCAGTCGTCGCGTTGTCGCTAAAGGAACGACCATACTCGTCGATGAAGTTACCAGGGGTGCGGTACACGTCGAGAACAGGTGCGAGGTTCATATTCATCCCCACACTCCGCAAATTTTCTCCAGCGCCAGTACCCTCGACTACTACTGTCCCATTGCCACACATCTGCTTCGCATTCTGGACTGGCTCCCCTTCAAGTCTTCTGACGACCCCACCTTCCTGGTCCGTCATGAGCAGTAGTGGAAGCCTTGCAGGAGAGGCTTCATTTGCTGTTTTGAAAGAAGCGATGGTATCGGAGATGTTGGGGCCGATGTTTTCTTTGAAGAAGATGATACCGGCAACGTGGCCTGCAGAGATGGCGTCGTAGAGCGACGGGGGAGGTGTTAGATCCGGATATGACCAGATAACGTGCTTTCCAGCTTCAATGAGAGAAGAGTCTCCGTTGTTCTTACCCAAGACGAGGCTAGGCGCACAAGCAATCACTGGCAGAAGTAAAGGCACTGAAATGATATGCATAGCCGCTGGGATTGGGCTGTTTAAATTGATTGGCCCTCGATAATGCTGCTACATATTTTATGGACCCTGGTGGCCGTTGTGTCGGTAAAATGCATAGGTTAAACTACACGTTTCCTATGGCATTAATGACTCACCGCGGATGCTCCACTGTGACGGAATCGTGACCCGTCTCTCACCAAGACGAATCGACTCATCGTCACGACTAACCCTACTCTACCTAATCAACCATTCGCCGACGCTGGTCTCCGACGATATCGGTATAATATTCTAAAAGTATCCCATATTACTCACCTCTCATTACTTCACTTACAATTTTCAGTCTATTTTCGTACCGATCGACTTATTTTCCGTCTTTACTTTCACCCGTAGCTAGGTATATAAAGGTCCCTTCATTCACCATAGCTACTTAGAGAAATTCGAGCACTTATCCTAGTCTCTCGAGTGATATCTAAACCCTTTATTCTTCGTGTGACTTAACCGTTGACTACGCTTGCGTCACATATTTTTGACTAAAACAAGTCGCTCTACTCAAAATTCTTGCTTTATTCATCGCCTCGCTCTGGTCACTCTTGGTCTGATCAACCGGGACTTTTCTAACTTGGCAACAAAACATCAAAACTTTTTTTTACTTCAGCAAAAATGGTTACTACCCGCGCGGCCGCGAAGAACCTCGGTACCACCGACGGTGAAAATACAGGTATGCAACCAGTTGCTATTCCCCAAAACATTACTGCTCGTGATCTTGGCCCACAGCCCAGTGTCAGACCAGTATCGCCGGGATCGGAAGGCGCACGCTCATATTGTGACATTGTGCTGGCTTCGAGGCCTGGTTCCCCCGCCATCACGTGGGAGGGTGACTCCACTATAGACAGGATTTTGACTGAAATTCAGTCGGACAGGGACAGCAGCACTGACCTGTCGAAGATGTTTAGCATGGACCCGGCAGATGATGACGGCGGGCCATGGACTACAGTGGTATCACGCTGGAACTGCAGCAAGGACTCAGCCAGAAATGCTAGATGTCGGAGGGCAGTTAGCTTAGCTGACATAGGAGAGCCACAAACCAGTAGTAGCCCAGTCAATACAGTATTGAACCTGGACCAAGAGGTCGCAGTGGCACTAGCACGGGACAATATGACAGAGCAGGAAAGGGATCTCTTTGATAAGCGGATGAGGAGAGTGTTTGTGGTCAGGACTCAAGGGTAAAGGTCCAGACCCCGAGAATTGGGGGGAAATCAACATCCCTAAGGAAGAATTAGATGTAGAAAGGCAACGGAAAGAGTTGCAGACATACAAAAATGGCATGCAGGACATGTTGAAGTACTACCGGAGCACTGCCGGAGTACAGTTTGAGGAGGGTGCTACATACGCGCACACGTGACTTAGTATTTATTTTCACTCACTGGTGTCCTTGTCTTCTTCATTCTGAAGCCCGAGGACACCAGGTATGTACCCTTACTATACACTACAAATACATTCATTCTGAAGCCTGAGGACACCAGTTTGTCCTATCCCAATCTCAGTCTTTGTCTGACCCAACTGTGCATAACTATTGCAACAGGTTATGGGCCCCAGCCCTACAGACTAACACCAAATTCAGAATCCAACAATGCTCCATTTGGAGGTACAATGATTCCTTCAAAAGATGGAAAGTCTCTTCAAAGCAGCGGGGATAATGAGGAGCGTAAAGAGCGAGTAACGGAGTATGTGGATGTGGAAACAGATAGTGAATGGAGGGGATTAGACATCTTTAGTGATGGGTCAATGTGGGAGGCATTTGTTAACGATGTACAGGATGCTTATCCAGAAGCAATCTCCAACACAGGGAGCATTGCTGTTCTGGATAAGATCTGCCATGAAAATGCGAGGTTAGGACAAAATGATGCAGAGGAAATCCATGCGTTGATTAGAAAGTTCAGAGTGGAGGCTAAGAAGTTAAAAGATGTATTGGGCAATGGAGCCTTAGTAGAAAAATTTACCAAGTGTTTCATGCCAACATTCCATGAACTTATCTTAGCTCAAGCATTACAAAAATATGGACATTACAACAATGCAGGGAGAAAAAGACATAAGGATGATTGTTACAATTTGAAAGAACTATTCAATGTAGTGACCATTCTTGTGGATGATGGAACAGTAGTAAGGGAAAGGAGTGTAGAAAAGGAGAAGGTGCCAGGGGTCATTAAAGTTAAAGCAGAACCTAATGCTGAGACTGAAGGTAGACTGCCCAACTTGCAGGATGGAGTAGTGGCCTTAGGCAGAGAGTTGGGCAGCTTGAGGAGCTTCATGCAGACCATGAGCAACGACCTCAAGACTGCTAGTCAGTTTGTCAATACAAATAGAGGGAATGGTGTGTCAATAGGTCCAGTCACCTACCCTTCACAATTGTCTGGGGGGGTCAACACAGATCAATTGCTATCACTGTTGGGAGCTGGGTCATCATACCAATGATTGTGAATACTTGAAGAAGCAGGTTAGTGAGGGTAAGCTCATCATGTTAGATGGTAGACCATGGTTACCATCTGGTGAGCCCATCCCATGCAATCCTCCAAATGTACTGCCCAAAGATAGGATCAACACTATGACTGATCCTAAAGCAGCAGCATTCTATGGATGGATTGAAGAACCTGTGGAACCAGCCCCAGTATTTGCAACATATATAAATCAGGTAGAAGAAAATAAAACACAGGAGTTGGAGAAAAAGATAGATGTATTTCAGAACTTAGTAGCCAGTCTGGTAACAACAAGAAGTGGTGCTAAGGGAGAAGTGGGACAGAAAGGACAGGAGGGTTTTTAGAGGACTCAATGAGGGCAGCAAGAGGGGAGAAGAAGGTACCTGGGATAATAGATGTACCCTTGTTGCCAGAGAGTAGAGTTAAAAACCCAGCTGTTGGAGAAAATAGAGTTGAGAAGGAAACATTACCATTTGAGCAGGTACCTGCCTTGAATGGTGACAAAGTAGTCAGGTTTGAAGCAGACAGGAAGGGGAGTTATGAGCCTAGAAGTTGGCAGAGGAAAGAGGAAGTCATAGTCAACAAAATCATGGATACAGAGGTGACAATTTCTACCAGAAAATTGCTGAAGCTACCTAATGTAAGGGACGCTTTGGAAAGGTCTTGGGGAAAGACACAATCTAAATGGCCATCTGCCAAGGTATCCACACAAGAAGAAAGTTGTCAGCAGGGGACAGGTGTAATTCACAAAGTCAATGTGGATGAACTTCCTGGCCCCAAGTATCATATTGCTAGAGATGAAGAGGAGGGAGTACCCATTGGGGCAGTAGTACATGAGGACTGTGTAGCAACATACCTTGATCAGTTACCACCTGGTGACAAACCCATCATGATATATGTAGCGCACAATCTGCAGGTACTAAGGTCACTGTTTCCAGTGGTCAATGAGCAAGCCAAAGTGGAGACAATACTGGATAGTGGGTCACAGATTGTTTGCATGTCATTAGAGAAGGCATTAGTTCTGTGGTTGACATGGGATCCAGACATACGGTTATGCATGGAAAGTGCTAATCAACAAGTCAATGAGTCCTTGGGGTTAGCCAAGAATGTACCATTCAAGTTTGCAGAAGGGTTCACAATATACTTGCAGGTGCACATATTTGAGCGTCCTGCTTATACAGTATTATTGGGAAGACCTTTTGATACATTGACTGAGAGCAATGTACAAAACTTAAAGGATGGTAGTGCCATTATCACCATACATGATCCTAACTCTGGGAAGCATACAGCATTGCCAACTTATGAGAGAGGGAAGGTGCCTAAACCAGTAGTAGAAGAGGAGGAAAAAGCAAAAGCCTTGATGAGTTGATCCAGGATCGAGGAGAGGCAACCATATTAATAGAAGGAAGTCTAGAGGAGGGTTTCTGGGTAGCAGGGTATGCAGTCAAAGAAAGGAGTTTTGAACAAGAAGAACTTTGTGATGCATATGTAATGGCTTACCAGGCAACACAGCATGAAGGAGAAAGGACTGGAGAATTACTGTCTGCCTACTTAAATAGGGAGATAGAATATTTACCAGAAGAATTAGGAAAGACAGATGCGGTTGAGGTCTTTGGGAAATACAAGCCAGTAGATAGGAAGGTGAGACCAGTGTTGGGCACAACTCCTGAGGAGTTTAGGATAGAAAGGAACATCAATGGTGATCCTTTAGCAGAAATGCCTAAATTAAACCCTCAACCCCTGGTCGCTATACTGAGGAGGCTAGGGAAGTCATTGAGAAAGCACATAGTGGTGATTTCTTGTGGCCAGAAGAGAGGAAGTTAGTACATCATTTGATGATGCTCTAGAATGAAGCATTTGCATGGAATGATAGTCAGAAGGGGAAGTTTAAGGAGGAATATTTTCCACCAGTGGTCATGCCTGTAGTAGCACACCAACCCTGGTTATTGAAAAATCAACCTATTTCAAGGCAGGATTTGCAGGCCCGGATGTACCCGGTGATGTTGCACTTGAGTCCTGGGCCAAAAGTAAGTCTGGGAGATGAGCTGAACAGTCTTACAGATTCCTAGGTGCCCCTGCAGCCTTATGGTTGTGATGTTGTCAGAGGATGTTGAGGCATATCTTTTTGTGGTCCGGGGCGTAGATTCGACCATCCTGGAGGAGTAGGGAGTTGTCAGGGGATAGGGTGAAGGTTGACTGAGTTGGCAGGGCACCTTCTGGAGTGTTCTGGGGGTCATGCTGGGTGCAGAAGGGGTCCAGGGGTGCATTGTGGATTTTGTGTAGGATCCCTTCTTTGTTCATAATCAACATGGCATGAAGGTGTTTGGGGGGGATTACGACTTGGTGGTTAAAGGAGTTCCGCTCTGCCTCAAACAACTTCTTTGGGTAGATGTCTGGTTGTCGGGTGAGGGCATTGGGTCTGGCTGTGAGGCGGCCAGGGTGGTAGTAGATGGTGAAGTTGTACTCTGAGAGAGTCTCTAACCAATGGGCTTAGTGGCAGCTGAGCTGTTTTGTGGTCATGAAGTACTGGAGGTTGTTGTGATTGGAGTAGACTTGGATGTGGTGGAGTGCTCCTTTGAGGTAGGCCTGCCATTGCTTGAAGGCTTTGACTATGGCAAGCAGTTCCTTGTCATAGATGTTGTAGTTGAGCTCTGCCAGGATCATTGAGCACGTGTAGAAGGCAATAGGGCAGAGCTCGCTGCTGCTGGGGTCCATCTGCAAGAGGAAGCTGGCAATAGCATAGTCAGAGGTGTCGCATTCCAAGACAATGGCAAGAGAGGGGTCATAGTGCCAGAGGATTGGGGTGGAGGTGAAGATGGATTTGAGGAGTTCAAATACGCTCTGGCACTTGCTGTCCCAATTCCACGGAGTGTCCTTCCAAGTGAGCCGGTTGAGGGGTTTTGTGATGCCAAAGTAGTTATCCATGAACCAGCAGTAGAAATTAGTGAAGCCCAGGAAGGACTGTACCTCCTTAACATTCCGGGGTGAGGTACACAATCACAAAGACATCACTCATGTCATGGAAGATGTAGTTCATGAAGTACTGGAAGATGGCGGGGGAGTTGGTCATTCTGAAGGGCATGACAAGATATTTGAAGAGCCTGTAGTGGGTGTGGAAGGCAGTTTTCCATTTGTGTCCCAGAGCTATGTGCACATTGTTGTAACCAGATCGGAGGTCTATTTTGGTGTAGATCTTGGCACTGTGGAGACGGTCGACCAGATTGCCAATGAGGGGGAGGAGGTACCGGTTCTTTTTAGTGACTTTGTTGAGTCTCCAGTAGTTGACGCAAAGTTGGAGGAAGCTGTCCTTCTTCTTTGCAAATAGTATGGGTGCTCTGGTGGCAGAGTTCGAGGGTCAGATGAATCTCTTGCCAAGCATTTTGTTGAGGTAGTCCTTGAGTGCCTGGAGCTCCACTTTGGACATATTGTAGACCTTGCCAAACAGGGGTGAGGCACCCCCCTTGAGGTCAATTGTATGGTCATGTGATTGGTGGGGGGAAGTTCCTTGGCACTCTCTTTGGAGAAGACATTGGTGAACTCATGGTACTTGGAGGGGACTACTTTGCATAAGATTTGTTCCTCTGTTTTGGGTTTGGTGAGGGTGTCCTCAGCATAGAGGTGCTCTTTGGGGAGGGCTGGAGATATATGGAGTTGGAAAGCTGGGATGCCATCCCGTAGGATGTGCGCAAAGGGTTCCAGGCCTATAATTTTGATGTCCAGGTTGGTGGGGCCAAGGGGTTTTTTGTGCATGTCGCCGGGGGTGGTTGGAGTGGGTGTTTTGGAGCCCAGAGCAGGGTAGGAGTTACCTTTGTACCAATTTCAGGGGATATTGGGGGGAAAGGGAGGGGTTGGGCATGGAGTTGGAGTCCAGGATAGTTCAGAGTCGCTTTTTGTGGTTGCGAGGGACTTTAGTGTTGTCTGACCCTCCGCGGTGTGAAGTTTGAGAGGGATGATGGTGACCAGGCTGGCGTTGGCCCCCAGGAAGGTCATTGGGAGGTCCTCCCAGTTGATGTCGGGGTTGACATTGTGCAGCCAGGGTAGTCTGAGGACAATTGAGGTTGATTCCAGAAGAGAGGTGACCAGGAGATTCACAGGGAACTGGAGGCCATCTTCAAGGTGAAGAGTGCTGGAGTGGGAGTGGGTGATGGGGCTAAAGGTGGTGACATTCCTGTCAAAGAGTTGGAGCTCCAGGGATTTCCCAAGGGGGCTAGGGATTAGCCATAACTGTTTGCTGACAAACATACTGGTGGCCCCGCTATTGATGAGGGTGGGTAGCATGTTGGGGAGGCTGCCTAGTCAGGCATTGATGAAGAAGGATCAGGCAGAGATCAAGCAAAGTTGCAGGGGTGTTGTTGGCAAGTACCTGGGGTGCTCCAGGGCATCTGCACCCAGGGTAAGGCAAAGGGGGATGGGTTCTGAGGCAGGTGTGGGTTGCCAGCGGGAGGCAGAGCATGAGGTTCTGCCAGTCAATCCGGGGGCTGGTTGCATGGAGCCAGGGGAGTCCCAGAATTAGGGGGGCAGCTGCATGGAGCTTGGTTATGAGGAACTGGACTTCCTGCTGCTGGCTGTTAGTGAACATGATGAGTAGCTGTATGGAGTGGATGATGGCTCTGGAGGATGTGGTACTGCCATCGAAGAGTCGAAGGTGGATGGGGATGGGTAGGTGTTGGAGGAGGTGGGGGGTTGATGAGGCCAGAGACTTGTTGACAAAATTGTCGGTGGCACCACTGTCAATGAGGGTGTTAACAAGGGTGGGGGAGGCATCAAGGGAGGTGCTGATTGTCACAACCCCACCAATTCTGGACCCTCATATGCTGCTCTGACCCTGGCACACACCTCCCCTGGACCTCCCACACACCTCTGGGGCCACCAACAACCTCACAATGCTGCATCAGCAACACTCATGGCCATCTCTGGATAGACCCCCAGGCATCACCAAACCCCAGCATCTCAGCTGACACGTCACCCTGAGGCTTCCCTATCACTGGATACATCCAAACCCCTGGCATCCTGGCCATCATGTAACATTCCTTCCACGAACCGTCGGCACATCATCAGGCCATCTGCTTCTGTAGCATCAACGGGTGCCACTACTGTACACCACAACCACCGACTCACCCTATGCAAGGCAGCCATGGCCTGCGCTAGCATGCCTCAACAACTGCTACAACCCTGGGGCTGAAAGCCTGTCCCAGGACTTAGCTGGAGAATAATCAGATGCTACGGTCCTGGGCTGGAACCTGCCCTAGGACTTAGCAGAAGGGTAATATATAAACCATAGGATAGCATTCGAGTTGAGTAGTCTTGATATTCACCATAGTTCTCTGTAGTCTCTGTTTCTGTTCTGATCTAGTTTTGTGTCTCCGTCTCTCTCTTGTCTTGTCTCTCGTATCTTGTCTCCATGCCTTGTACTTCCATTCCATGACTCGTATTTCTGTTCTATATTTCTCCTCTATCTCTCCTATTTCCTCTCTTGTAACTCTTCCTCTCTATCTCTATCTCCCGTTCTGTATCTCTCATTGTCTCCTGGTTTCCCAATCAATCTATCTTCTATTTGTTCCTTACTGTAAGGGTGACCTCAGAGAGCTGTGGAACTCACACAACTGGCAGAGGGATATCCAAAAATGTATTAGCAAGTGGCTACAGTGTACAGGGCTAGCTACTCACCTGGCAGAGGGATATCCAAAGAGAATAAGTCTGAGGAATCCCTATGCCAGGATGTGGACGCTTCTGGGGCCCCAGAAGCGTGGGAATCAACTATATAGTACACATAAGCCACTGAAAAAGGTGTGTGGGAATAAAAGATGAAAAACTCGGACATTGCCAGAGAGTTGATTGGTAAAGAATTACCTAATCAAAAACTCGGACAATATGTAACAGACAATGTATGAAGGAATGGAGACAGAAAGAAGGGGAAAAAGGAAAGGGAAAGGGAAGGGGAGGATGGATGTATGGAAGGAGAAGGAATGTATAGGCTCAGGAAGAGATGTCCCCTTACATCACCCCCCCTCTAGCTTGCAGCGCCTTGATGCATGCCATGCTGACTGGAACAGTGCTGGTGACAGAGTGTAGAGGCCCCAAACCAGCTTGGAGGCATCCGGGTGCCTGTCATAGAATTCCTTCACTTGGAGGGGGGCCCTGACACCCTTGGCAGGTTCCCAGGAAGAGTCCTCATAGCCAAAACCTTTCCACTTCACCCAATACTGGAGCTTGTGGCAGAAAATGTGGCTGTCTAGGATGGCCTCAACTTCATAGTGCTCTTCATTGTCCACAATTATTGGCGGTGGCAGGGGGTCCGCTTGCCAACCCAGGATTGGATCCACAACTGCAGGCCGGAGTTTGGCAACATGGAATACTCGATGAATACCATGCATTGCCCAGGGTAGGCACAGACGGTATGCTAAACATCCTACTGCATGCTCCACTGCATAAGGGCCCAGCAACTTGTGAGAGAGCTTCTTGGACAGGTGCTGATGCGCTGACTTGCTGCCTAGCTGCCGTGCAGGAAACAACCAACAAGACCAGCTAGATAGGGATAGCTAGCAAGTAATAGCGTTATGTGTATGTGAGAGGAGTCAAGCAAAGTCCCAGAAACTCGGTAAGGAGTTGAGAGGTCGGAGTCGGTAAGGAAGAGTGAGAGAGCGGTAAGAGATAATGGTGCAGCTGTTTAGTGTCGCTACCAAATCGCGGCGGGTTGAGAGATCTGCAAAGACCCAGAAGGTCGTTAAGGAATTTAAGAGGAGTTAACAGAAATATACGAGTCACTAGCCATAAGCGCTAGTGTTAACAAAGGCGAGACAAGGGCACCTGTATGGTGCTTGATGAAGGTGAAGTGAGGGTGGCCGTATGGCGCGTAACAAAGACGACAAGTGCTAAGTTTAACGATACCATTAAGCTGAGCATGGAAACCAAAGGAGACTGGACTGGGTAAACCCAAATCAGCCGTTAACAAAGTGAGAGCGTGAACAAGATCTTAAGTGTAGTCTGAAACGGGGACTAGACTCTGGTATGATTCAATGATTTTTAGCTACTGACAGAGCAGTATTTATAGGTAAGTAAGGAAATAAAAGGGGAAACTGGTAAGAGATAGTAAGCGTAGCGGTCGCATGTGATAATGCATGTTGGGGGCCACTATTGAATAAGAAAATTGTAAGTAATACGATAGAATTTGTAAGAAGATTGAGAACAAAAAATAGTAAGAGAAAATTGTTTTACGATTGATTGTCGGCTGCCAGTCGGGGGCTGTAGAGAGGGGGCTGGATTGTCAAAGGTTAGCTGGGTTGTTAAGGGAAAGGTCGGTAATGGTCGGTGTCATTAGCGGTAGGTCGGTAGCGGTCACGTGCTGAGGTCACATGCTTGATTCAACTTGTCAGTGTCGGGCAGCCAGCGCTGACTGGGTCGTATCATCTCCCCTTGACTGAAAAACTGACTGTCCCCAGTCAAAGGAAAATTGTTGAAGTCCCGTGATCGTTAGTCGTGGTCCATGTGGGGGGTCTTGGTCCGTGTGCCATACCATATAACCATAAATAAATTCCAGCGACTCTTTGGACTTCATCATCTCAATCTTCTTCCATCATGTCGACTCCCGCTTTCTTTGGATACGCTGCCTCTTTTGCATGCCTGGTGGTGGCTCAAGACTTCCTGGAAAAAGCGCCGAAGGTCCTAACAATGGGGCGCGCGCTGCTCATGACCAACCCTCAAGCGGCGGCTATGTCAATTTTGTTGATGTACCTGCACTGGTTTGAGTTGGCGGGTGGCAGCGGTATCATGTGGGCGGAGCAGGAGGTGGTAGAGGAAGAGTGCCGAGCTTTGTATGCCCAGTACCGACAGGAGGCCTGGATGAGGCCCTTTGACAAGAATTTTGTAAGTCTTCTCCACTTGTTAACATCTCTGTTGGTATGCTAACGCTTGCGTTAAGGGTGAGCAGCCAGTGGGAGAGTTGGAGGTTGAGGACGTGACAGCGGGGCCCATGACGGTAAGCGCTAACGGTGCTGCTATTGACTTAGTGGCGTCGTTAAGGGTATTTACCAGCTATTCAAGGAGCTTTCTTTTGATGACCAGTTTTTCTTTCAGCATCCCATCAAAGAGCCGTTAGTGTCCGTGGGCAAGAAGACAAAGGAGGACCATGGTGAGGGGTCAAGTCGGCAGGGAGGAGCTGCCGGTAGCACTGGAGCGGAGTCGCCAGCATTACCGCAGACTCCTAGGACTCCCAGGCTGGCAACAGAGGCAAGGGCAAGAATGAGGACAATGACAGTGCCAAAGGGTAAGTTTTCCGTTTTTGTTATCGCAGCCATTAAGATATTAATGACAACCAGTAGCAGAGGACGCTGAAGGGCAAGGAGCGGGCCACCGGGGATGAGGAGGACGAAGGGAGCGATGAGGAGGTAGGACCTTTCCTTCCTTCATTAACGGTTTTTGTTAAGCTAACGGTTCTTGTTTGCAGTTTGTGCTGCCTACTTCCTTTGACAACCGAGAGTTGAAGAGATTACTGCGTGGGCGCTTGCCCATGACAGTGCTGGATACGGGGGCAGGCGCAGGGGAGCGGGTTGGTCGGAAGGAAAGGAAGTTGGCAGCTCCTGCGGTGAGGGTGGCGTTCTGGTAGCAAGTTGGGGCAGTAAGCTTTTTCCTTGCTATTTCTTAACAATTACTGGTCTAATGGTTCTTGCGGTAGTGCAACGGCTGCTGGGCCATTAACGACCCAGAGGGGTGCTGGTACCCCACAGGGACCTTCCCTTGCTACCAGTGCAACGAGGGCAGCAAGGGGTGTTCCGCCCATGGGCAATCGTCACAAGGCTGGGTGCAGAGGCCACAAGGGGAAGAAGGTGGGGAACACTGCCTTGGTGAAGGCGGCAAGGAGGTATTTGGAGGCGCAGTGAGAGATAGCGGTGGGCAGTGGAGAGCCTGCCGTTAAGAAGGCAACGCTCCTCCTGCTGACAAGACAAGAGGGGACACTATCAGAGGGAAATGGCAAGGGGAAGGGGACGGTAAGAAGCCAGTCGGTAGTGGAGTCGAGTGAAGAGGAGATACTGACACTGGCAAGGAGCTCTAAACAGCACCGGTTGGAGTCTGATGAGGAGGGGTCAATTGGGGGAGTCCGTGAGGCAACTCCCCCTGAGGAGGGGGAAGCGGTGGTCACAGTCATTGAGAGCTTGGGGGGTGCAGAGGAGATAGCAGAGGAAGCGAAACCGGTAGCAGGGCCTAGTGGGAGCTGGTAAGTGCTCGCTCTCCTGTTTTGTACTGCCGCTAATGATCGTGTTTTCTTAACGACAGACTGGTAGAACTGGAGACGCCGGAGGTGGAGATGGAGGACGAGACAGGCGAAGCAGAGGCGAGGGACTTGGTAAGTTCTCTTTGCTAGTGGTTGTTTGGTAACGCTTTAACAATCTTTGCTAGGTCAAGAGATTCGGGGCTCCCCCTCAGCCAACTATCGTGGAGGAGGAAATCCAGTGGCTAGGGGAGGACCTGCTGGTCCCATTCCCATTCGATCCCAGAGGCAACTTGGAGCGGTATTGGGCAAGGGCAGCAGAGGTCGAGCGACTAATGGGGAGGGAGATGGCGGTGGTGGAGAACAACTTGCGAGCGGCACGAGCTTGTTTCCGATTGTTGGCAAGGACGCGGGGTGCTTTGTCATGCTATCCAGATAACTGCAACACCTTTATCGCTTGGCAGGCAGAGGTGGGGGTTACAGAGGAGTTCTGGGGGGAGTTGAGGGATGGAGAGCTGCCTTCAGATGACGATCTCCCCCCTGCCGCGCCCTAAAAAAAAGATTTTTATTTTAGTTCTTGTTTTGTTACTTGTTGCAGATTGACCCCCTTAAGGGTATTGTTAAATAAACGGTTTTCTTGGAGACTGGTTTGACTGGAAAGATAGCGGTCAGGAAAAGGTGAAACAAATAGAGGGGTAAGGTGAAAATCGAAGTGAAAGGAATAAACGGGTTAAAATAAATGCTCAGTAGATCATCATGGCGCTTGCGCAACATCGCTTAATGACTGCATCTTAATGAAGGGCGAATGGGGAGTGGTGGTGACAAATTAGAAAAAGTAAATAGAGGGCTTAACAGTAGGTGTGTATGTTGGAAAGCAATTGTAGAAAGAAAGTCTATGATGAATAGAAATGGAGTAAGTAAAGATGAAAAGGGGAACAAAACAATAGAAATAAGGGCTTATTGGAGGCCGTTAAGGTTTTTTTTTGGGATTTTTTTTTAATGGTGAGTGGGGTGGATAGATGGAAACAGTGTTTTCTAGTCTTCTTCAATGGCATTGTCCAATGAGTTGTCATGATTAAGGAAGTCTTCATCGTCGAGTAAGTTGGTTTCTTCTAACATTTTTAAACAGTCGGTATCGATGTCAAAGGCATTGGTAGGGAGAGGGATGTGTTTGTGGGCAAAATAAGGGACTAAATGAAAGGCAGCTACTGGTCGGTGGAGTACTGATCCATCCAGTTCGCAGAGAATGTAAGTGCCTCCACGGTTTTGTGATATTACCACTAGCGGTCCTAGGTATCGAGGTCACATCTTCTTGTTGTGAGTGACTTCAATCCGTGTGTTCCTCATCAATACTAGATCTCCTTGCTTAAAATCATAGTCTCTTATTGTAGCGGCATGTTCTTGTTCAAAACAAATAGCGGCTAAATGGCAGGCAGTAAGAACAATGTCGTGTAAACGGTTGAGATTGGCTTGTCTGCGTTGGAGGTCAATGGCACGTCAGGCAATGAGGTCAGTAGTCATTAACAAGGAATCGGGAGGTGGCTGGAGGTAGGTTGCTTCTACAATGTCGGCAGGGAAGAGAGGATGGGAACCGGTAGCGGCGTAGTAAGGGGAGCAACCCATGCGGTGGCAGATGGTAATGCATTCTGACCAGAAGACAGAGTAAGCGGCTGAGCTCCACTTGGACTGTGGTCTCCATTAACAGCTTTGAAGAGGGCTTGTCTAACGTCAAAGTGAGGTTGTTTGGCAATACCATTAGCATGCTTGTTGTAACTGGATATGCAAATGTGGTTGATGTGGTACTTCTTGGCGAGGTAAGCGACTGCTTTGATGATGGGGGGACCGTTATTGGTAACAATTTTGTTAAGGGCGCCCCAGCGGTAGATGATGTCTTCAAAGAGCCACTTAGCAATAGCATTGGTATTTTTGCGAGCAAGCATGCTGAATTTGGGATAGTGGATTAACGAACAGTGTCCTTGGATGATATACTTGAACTTGTTTGAAGGCAGCATGAACATGGTGTTGATATAGATCTTGCTGAATAGGGTGGCAGGGGTAGCAACGGTAGGCGGTATGAGGACTTTGGTTGTTTGGTGGACCTGGCAAATGTGGCATGAGCAGATGTACCAAATGATATCGGCCGCTACCTGTGGCCACCAAAAGCGCTCAGCAGGGTGGCTCTCATAGCAAACAGACCGCGATGTCCAAGGTCGTCATGCATAGCGTGCAGGATACGAAGTCATGAGTTGGTCAGTATGAAGAGCTTGTGTTCACTGTTACGATTGCCGATCGGAGTTCCGGACCCAGTTGGCCCGTAAGGACTCCTCGTCACCGGGGGTGTTGGGAAGATTGGAGAGGGGGTTGGGCTCATTGGTAGGGGTCTCCATGGCTTTGTTGAGGGCGGCAGCATTGAGTTGGGCAGAGGGGCAGGAGCCCAGGGGTCGAGCCAGTCCAGCTGGTCCTCAGCCAGAGTTGGGGTGCAAGGCGGGGGTGGCACCAGCAGGCAATCCTGTGTGTGTCCCCCATGGCTGCCAGGAGGGTTGGTTTGTGGCTCCAACTGTTCTGGGGGGCCATGGACTTGCTTCAGTCTTCCCAATACCGTTGGTCAACTTGAGTGACAAGTGCCTTGTACCCATCATAGGTGGTCTGCTTGGAGGCAATGCAGAGGACGACCTTGATATGTTGGGGTAGGGCACAATGGAGGGCAAACTGAAGGGCATTATAGTTCCAGCCCATTTTGTAGGCTTCCCGCTTGAACCAAACAATGAAACTGGTGAAGCGTTCCTCCAAGTGCATCCAGAGATTGATGATTGCCTCCTCCACTTCCGCTACAGTGTTGTAGATGCCAAACTTGCCAGAGAACTCCTGGACAAAGGCCTGCCAGATGGAAAGGATGGGGTTGGTGGAGTCATACCGGAGAAGTGCAGTGTAATGGTCATAGGCGATGCCCTGGAGGTACGATGCGGCGAATGCAACCCAGGAGTTCTTGAGCTGGAAGGTGACAGGTGTTGCCTGGAACATGGTGAGGCACTATGTGAAGTAGGTGTGCCACTTGCAGGGGTTGCAACCAGTGAAAGGTTCCGGTTTTTGGATGTCAAGCTTCCCCTTGCAGGCCAGTGCATTGCGGGTGTCGTCTGGGGCATTTTGGCTTTGCATGGGGCCGGCATTGTAATAGTAGTAGAAATTGTTACCGCCAGGCCATTGGAGGGGGAAGGTGCTCATTGCCAGGCCCCATCCACCAGAGGGTCTGCCATCCGAGGGTCCTCTGCCAAGTGGGGGGCCATTGCCTCCAGGAGCAGGTCTGAAGGCCCATCAAGGGTGTGGGGGTGCTCCAGGGAGTGGGGGGCTGCCATGGGAGGCGGCCTGTATGGCCCATGATTGCCAGGGGGTGGCCCAGGGAGAGGCGGGGGTTCCCAGGGGTGGCCCAGGTGGAGGCGGAGGTCCCGGAGGGAAGGGGGGCACGGCGGTCCTGCAGGGAAGAAGGGATGGGTCTGATCCAGAGGAGGGCGCAGAGGTGCTGGAGCCCCGGGGCGCAGTTCACGTGGGGGGGGCTTGTTCCCATAGTTGCCTCTGAGGTCAAGATGAGGGGGTCTGTTGTGGACAAAGTTGGGTGCCAAAGGGGGTGAGGGTGCCTCACCAGGTCTGGTCGCTTCCTCATTAGGGGCTGCAGGGTCATCAATGTAGGATAAGGTATGGGGGATGCAACTTTGTCAGGGGCAGGCTGCATGGGCTCAGTGCAGGGAGGTCCGGCTGGTTCCGGCTGGGGCCAAGTGCGGAAGATACTGGGGACGGAATGGGCCCTAGTGCGGGACGAAAGACCAATGGTGCAGGCAGCAGGCTGATCAAAGAGACCCCCTTCCAGGTTCAGGGACCGGAGGGTTGTGGAGGCGGCATCAAGTTCCTGCTGCTGGCATTGGGCCAGGGGTGGGACTTGGCTCTGGGGCTGGCTCGGCTCCTCCCACTGCACGTGGAAAGAGTGAGCGGGGTTGACGGGGTCCTCAAAGCGTCGAGGTGTGGGGCTAGTATGGATTTCGTTGACTAGGGCCAGAAGTTCAGCCCGGAGGGCTGTGTCCACCCGCAGAGTGTTGGCAACGTTGTCGGGAAGGTTGCCTTTTTGGTAGTTCTCATGGAAGTCGAGGAGGCAGTCAGCCCACTGCTCTGGGGTGCCGGAGATGTCGAGCTGTCCCAGACTGATGAGGAGGGCCCTTGTATGTGTGGAGAAGGCTACCGGGGTGATGCGCAACGAGCGCAGGATGTCATTGCATTGTTGGACATAGGCCTCGAAGCATTGCTGGCATGTGAGAGGGGAAGATGGGGTGTGTGCTGGAGGGGCCGCAGTGGGTCAGGGATGTTGAGGGTGGATGGTGTTGGGGTTTTCTGGGACTGGGGCTGAGTAGGGGTGATAGGGTCCCGGAGCAAAGAATGCAGCACTAGCAGGGTCCCAGGTGCTGGGCAGGGTTTCGGGTAGCTAGCCGGGTAAAGTTCGGGGGTACACCCCTGGGTGGGCTGATCCGGAGTTGTAGCACCAGTCTGGAGGTAGACCCTGACTGATTGAGGGTCCGTATGACATGGTGTTTGGGTCGGGGGCCCAGTAACAGAGGGTAAGGCGGAATAGTGTTCGATGGAGGGTGCGGGGTAGGGAGTGTGGGGGGAGTTAATGGTGTATGGGCCCTCGGGGATGGGTCGGCCATAGTAGTCGTACCCAGTGGTGGTGTAGGCGTAGGTGTACATAGCCATCAAGTATGGGTTAAGGTAGAGTCTTGATATTATGTCAGGTCCCACTGACAATGGGGGCTCAGCTACACTGGCAAGTCCTTACTAGGCGAGCTTGGGAGGCCAAGTACAGGTCCGGGGCTTCTTGGGAGCTCCGGTACAGCTACAAGTGGTCCAGGGTGAAATCCAGACGCTCTGGGGTATGAGTAGCGACGTGTGCGAGGTTTGAAAGTGCTCTGGATAGGGGAGCGCAGGTTCAGGAGGTAAGGGGGTTCTTAATGAAAGGGGGAACAGGGAACAGGAGGGTAGTATTGATTGGGGGACGGAAGTAGGTTTGGGAGTGGGTAGAGATAGGTACGGAATGGATAGGAGATGGGTTGGTCAAGTAACCAGGGGACAAGAGGAGATACGGAACAGGAAGTAGAAATAGAGAGGAAGAGATACAGAACAGTAGATAGAGAAATGGAGGAGAGATACAGAACAGAGATACAAGTCACAGAATGGGAATACAAGGCACAAAGTGAGAGATGAGAGACGAGAGAGAGAGAGAGAGAAAGAGAGGCAGAGGCACAAAACTGGATTGAGATGGAGACAGAGACAGAGAATACGGAAACTACAGAGAACTATGGTTAATATTAAGACTATCCGACTCATATGCTACCCTATGATTTATGTACTACTCTTCCGCTGAGTCCTCGGCAGGATTCTAGCCTGGGGCCATAGCATCTGATTCCTCTGGCTAAGTCCTGGGGCAGGCTCCTGGCCCCGGGGTCGTGACAGTGGTCGGGATGTGCTGGCACGGGTCGTGGCGGTCTTGCGTCAGGCAGGTCAGTGGTCCTGGTGTGGGGTGGTGGCGCCTGTTGATGCCATAGAAGCAGGTGGCTCAGAGACATGCCGATGGTTTGCAGGAGGAATGTTGCGGAATGTTATGTGATGGCAGGGATGCTGGGGTTCTGGATGTGTCCGGTGACAGGGAAGCTTCGGGGTGACGTGTCAGCCAAGATGCCGGAGTTTGGTGATGCCCAGGAGTTTGTCCAGAGATGGCTGTGGGTGTTGCTGATGCAGCATTGTGGGGTCGTTGGTGGCCCCAGAGGTGTGTGGGGGGTGTGGGAGAGGTGTGTGCCAGGGTTGGGGTAGTGTAGGAGGGCCCGGAGATGGCGGAGTCATGACAGACAGCTAGGCAGCAAAGCAGCACATCAGCAACCTTCCACCATGGCATCAATTTGCCTATGGATCATGGGGTCAAGCCCATGCAAATCAGAGAACCAGCTGCACTGACCTAGGGAACTCTGAGCATTGCACCAGCTGCTTGAACCCATCCACATAGGCATCAAGGGTGTGCCCCTGTTGGTGGTAAGAGGTGCCCTCTAGCATGAGGCCAGCATGCTGGGCTTCATCTGGGTAGGTGAACTCTGCAAGGAACCAGGATTTAAATGCTGCCCAGTCAGGGAATATGTGAATGTCATCCTCTAGGATTGCCTGTGCCAGATCAGCTGCTCAGCCAGCATTCATATATGACAATGCCCATTTGATTGTCTGAGTAGGATCAGTGAACAAGAAGGCATGCAAACTGATATACAGCTTACAGCTGGTCAGGAACAACCATCCCTGGGTGCAATTGCCATCAAATGAATGAGGGGGGCAGCTTTGATTGCAGAGGAGGTTTTCAACACAATTGTTGATGTGATGGGTGGCAACAGGGTGGCAGTTGCTGCCAAAGATGACCCAGGTGCAAGGTGTTCTGGAGTCAAGAGGGGGGAAGCATTGAAAAGAGAGGAAGGGTCCTGGGTGACCTCCAACAAAGCAGAGTGCATGGTGGACAGGAGTTCTTCAAGCTTAGCCTGCATGGTGGAGAGCTGTTGACTAAGAGCAAGTTAGGTGGTGTTGGAAGTGGAAAGGCCCTGTTCCACAGCATTTAACCAAGCATAAGCATTGTCCTGGGTAGGGGCTGAGGTGCCTGGAGCAGGAGGAGGGCCTGAAGCAGGGGTAGAAGGCATGGGAGAGGCAGAAACCAAAAGGGAGACTAGTGAGAGAAAGTGCTGACAGATGTGGGCCCTGAAGGCAAGACAATGGAGGACAGGGGAGCACAACTGTTTGGGCAAACCTAGAACAGTCAAGAGAGACTTATTCTGCTGTAAGGGCAACCTTAGAGAGCTGTGGAACTCACACAACTGGCAGAGAGATATCCAAAGATGTATCAGCACAGGTCTAGCTCCTCACCTGGCAGAGGGATATCCAAAGGAGAATAAGTCTGAGGAAACCCTATGCCAGGATGTGAATGCTTCTGGGGCCCCAGAAGCGTGGGAACCAACTGTATAGTACACATAAGCCACTGAAAAATGTGTGGGAAAGGTAAAAGACCAAAAGGGGCAAAAACTCGGACATTGCCAGGAAAGGGATTGGTAATAACAATCAGGTGACTATGAGAAGGATGTCAGGTGATCAGAAATGCAGACACAATATGTACAGATAATGTATGAGAGAAAAGAGATAGAAGGACAAGGAAAAGGAAAGGAAGGTGAGTGTATGGGGTAAGGGATGAATGGATGGACTAAGGAAGGGTTATCCCCTTACATCACAAGTGAAAAGGGCTGTGGTTGTGGCTGCTGGTTTGAATAGGTAAAGAATCATATGCTAAAGGAGGGGCCATTACTGAATTAAAGAAAGAGTCCAGAATATAAATGATGAATCATTCTAGTGGGGCTCATGCAATCTCCAAGGTTGTGGGGGCCATAAGAAGCCATGTTTTCCAAAGTCAATTCTGTTGTTAAGGCAACTCTCAGTAGTGTCCATTGTTGTTAAAAGGAATCTGATTATAGTCATGGAGGCTGCATCATCTGATTGGTCTAATCAAATGCTGCAGGATTGGATTAGATAGAGGTAGATTCAATCAGATAAAGTTGGATCAGTCAGCATTGTTAAACATCTTGAAATTATTATTATCTTGCAGTCAGCACTGGCTGGGTTGTATCAGCATTAAGCCAATGAAAGCAAGTGGTAAGAGCATTACTGGTCTTTTTGAAATAAGATTTTAGCTTGTAAAGGCAAAGTGTGCAAGCTAAGAGTAGCTATGATGAGAGGTTCTATTGTGTCCTTTAGTAGCTAAGTAGTGTAGTATGCAAGCTAAGAAGGGCTACAATGGGAGGTTTTATTCTGTCCTTTAGTAGCTAAGTAACAGGGTATTTGTACTAGTAACAACAATGCAACCTAAAAGAGTAGTTGCCCAATTAGATAAAGGAGGCCATGGTTTTAGCTGCTAATTTGAATAGGTAGAGAAACACATGCCAAAGAGGGAAGGCCATTATTAAACAAGAAAAATTAAGAATATAAATGATGAATAATCCTGGTTGGGCTTGTATAATCTCTGAGGTTGTGGAGGCTGCTAGTCTTGTTAGCTAGGAGGGCCATGGAAAGTAGTGTCATCCAAAGTCAATCCAGTCATCCATTTGTTAGTAGTATTCACTGTTGTTAAGAGAGATTTGATTATGGTTGTGAGCAGTGTCACCTGATTTGCCCCATTAGACATTGGATTAGATTAGATAAAGTTAGATCTGATTAGATAAGGTGAAATTGGCCAGCATTGTTAGATATCTTGAAATTTTTGTTATCTTGCTATCAGCACCAGATGAGTCTTATCAATGACCCACTGCATGCTGCCTAATAATAGGGGGATATAGCTTCCAATCTATTCAATGTCTTTGACATACCTCCAGAGGACATTCCTCATACTATGACTGAGCCTACTGCTTTGCCACTTCTACAACTGTGGGCATGCCTGAACTCCAAATTGTTGGCCCTCCAGCCCCTTGCCAGCCTGCTCAATTGGTGAAGAAGTTACCCAATAGGGCTGTCCCACCACCTGATTTGGACTCAATTACCCTCAATTATGCCAACTCTGAGAGTGAGGAGGAGACATATGTGAACATGTCAGGTGCCTTGTCCCCATGTACAACTGACTCTGACAAACTGTGAGTGCCAAAATCTTTTTTAGAGGCTATGCACCATCCCAAGTTGTGGCATGAACCTATGGATCAAAAGATGGTGAGGATGAGTGAATGTAAAGTGTGGAGGTTGGTTAACAGACCTGACAGCATCAGGACAACCAGAAATAGCTGAGTTTTTGCCTTGAAGTATGATGTGAATAGCAGAGTCATAGAGAGGAAGGCCAGGTTAGTCACTAAGGGCTTCTTGCAGATCCCTGGGGTGAATAACTTTGCAATGTATGCTTTAGTTGTCAAGTATGAGTCTGTCCCTTCACATAAACCTTGCTGTTGAAACTGTTGAAGACTATGAAATGTGGCAAGTTGACTATACAAGTGCCTACCTCAATGCATCCACACATGTACCTATCTTGATGGAGCAACTAGAGGGGTATGAAGTGAAGGCTGGAAAAGTCTATCACATTGATGTGAATGAGGGTGAGTGGGTCTGGGAGAGCATGGCAGTGACAGATAAGACTGGCATCAATGGAAGAGACTTGGTTTCCTTACTCAACAAAGTGTTATACAGCACAATAGATGAACCTAGAAACTAGTGGAAGACATTAGACAAAGAGATGAGGAGGTTGGGCTACAAACAATTGGAAGCAGATCAATCAGTAAAATCAAGGGAAAGAAATGGAGAAAGAACAGTTACCAGCATGTACATGGATGACATGTTGGGGATGTCATCATCAGAGGCAGAAGCAAATAGGGCCTGGAGAGAGCTCAGAGAAAAGTACAAAATCAAGGACCATGAAATAAAGTTCATTTTGGATATTTGGATTACACATGATCAAAAGAACCAACTTATCATGCTTGACCAAGAAGAGTACCTAAAACACACACTTGAGAAGTTTAGTATGACCAACTGCATGCCAAAGTACATGCCCCTGCCTCCAGGAATCATATTGTACAGAGGAAGATTGCCAATACATGAAAGATAAGCCATACTCTAAGATACTTGGCTTGTTGATGTATGCCCAAATTAGCAGCTGACCTGACATTGCATTTGCAATTACCTGCCTCAGTCACTTTTCAACAAACCCAGAAAAACTGCAATGGTTGGCATTACTCCATGTCATGAGGTACATTGAAGGAACAATGTCTTACAAACTATGATAGAGGATTGGAGTATACCAACTACATACTATATGAGTACTATGATCTGGACTTTGTAGCAAATGTTGATACCTGGGAATTAGTGTCAGAGGAAGTATTCATTCAAGCAGGAGGACCTACATGTTGGAGTGCTAAGTACCAGGATACAGTTTTAACATCCACAATGGAGGCCAAATATATTGCATTAGGCAGAGCAGCAGAGCAGGTGCAATGAATGTTCTCAGCCCTGGCAGAAATTGGTTTTAGTGTCCTACTCCTTTGGTTGACTTGGGTGACCAATGCCTTGTATCCATTATATGTGGTTTGCTTGGGGGTGAGCCAGAGGATGTCCTTGATATGTTGGGGTAAGGCATGGTGGAGAGCAAACCAGAGTGCATTGTAATTCCAACCTGTTTCATAGGCTTCCCACTCAAACCAGACAATGAAAACTGGTGAAGCGTTCTTCTGAGCATATCCAAAGGTTGATGAGGGTTTGCTCTGCTTCTGCTACTGTATCATAGATGCCAATTTTGCTGGAGAACTCTTGTTCAAAGACCTGCCAGTTAGAGAGGATGAGATTGGTGGAATCATACCTTAACAGAGCCATGTAGTGGTTGTAGGCAATGCCCTGAAGGTATGATGCTGTGAATGTGACCTGTGAGTTCTCAAGCTGGAAGGTGATTGGTTTTGCCTTGAACATGGTGAGGCACTGTGTAAGGCAGGTGTGCCACTTGTGGGGGCCATGGCCTGTGAAGGGTTCTGGCTTTTGTATGTTGAGCTTCCCTTTATGTGGCAGCACATTGTAGGTGTCATCCAGGGTGTTTTGGTTACGAGTGGGGCCAGTGTTGTAATAGTAGTAGAAGTTATTGCCATCATGTTGTTGTGGAGAAAAGGCATCCATAGCCAGGCTCCATCCACCAGGAGATCTGCCATCTGAGGGTCTTCTACTGGGTGGGGGTCTGCTGCTTCCTGGTGCAGGTCTAGGGGCCCAACAAGGATAAGAAGGCACTCTGGGGGGTGGTGGTGCTCCCAGAGGTGGTGGTCCTTGCAGTCTGCAGCCACTAGGTAGTGGTCCAGGGAGGGCGGGGGTCCAGGAAAGAAAGGAGGGCACAGCAGTCCTGGGTTGAAGAGGGGACAGGCCTGACTGGGGGGAGGCCATGGGAGTTCCAAGGCTCTGGGACAGGGTTTGTAGGGAGGGGGCCCATTACCAGGGTTACCCCTGAGGTCAAGATGAGAGGAATTGTTATGGACAAAGTTAGGTGCTAGAAGGAGAGGAGCTCTGCTAGACCTGGTGGGTCCATCATTGGAGGGTGTGGGCTTGTTGACATAGGAGAGGGTGTGGGGGGATGTGGCTTTGTTGTGGGGAGGGGCAGGTTGCATGAGTTTGGCACAAGGGGGCCCAGCTTGCTCTGGCTGGCTCTAGGTGTGGAAGATGCTGGGGACAGATTGGGCTCTAGCATATGATGTGAGGCCAATGATGCAGGCAGCAGGCTGGTCAAACAGTCCTCCCTCCATGTTGAGAGACAAGAGCAGGATAGAGGTGGCATCAAGCTTCTGCTGCTGGTGCTGGGCTGGAGGTGGAGCCTAGTCCTGAGGCTGGGTAAGTTCTCCTTGTTGCACATGGAAGGAGTAGGTGGGGTCAACGGGGTCTTCAAAACATCATGGTGTTGGGCTGCTATGGATCTCATTGACAAGGGCAAGGACTTTGGACTAAAGAGTGGGGTCTACTCATAGAGTGTTGACCATGTTCTCCAGGAGCTCACCCTTCTGATAGTTTTTGTGGAAGTTGAGGAGACAATTTGCCAATTTTTCTGAGGTGCTGGAGATGTCAAGCTGGCCAAGGCTGATGAGGAGTGCTTGCATCCACTTGGAGAAATCTACAGGAGTGATGTGCAGCAAGCAGAGAATGTTGTTGTGTTGCTGTATGTAGGCCTAAACTCATTGCTGTTGTGCCAGGAGGGAGGGCAGTGTGTGCACTGGTGGGGCTGCCATGGGCCAAGCATGAGGGGGTGGGATGGCCTCAGGGTACTCTGGGGCCAGGGGAAGTGGTAGTATGGTCCCGGAGCAAGGAAAGCACTGCTGGAGTAACCCCATGCATTATTTGGGATCTCAGGCAAGCTGCTGGACAATGTCCAGGAGTATGTACCTGGGTTTGCAGGCCCAATGATGGTTTCTCCAGTCCAGAGGTAGCCCCTGGCTGATTGAGGGCCCCATAGGACAGATTATTTGGGTCCAGGGTCCAGGGCCCAGTAGCAGGGTGCAGGATTAGGGTAGTATTTTATCCACACATTATTTGGGGTCTCAGGCAAGCTGCTGGGCAATGTCTAGGAGTATGTACCTGGGTTTTCAGGCCCATGATAGTTCCTCCAGTCTGGGGGTAGCCCCTGGCTGATTGAAGGCCTATGGAGCAGATTATTTGGGTCTAGGGCCCAGTAGTGAGCTGTGGGATTTGGGTAGTATTTGATCTGTTGGGAGGGGTAAGGCATGTGTAGGGTGGTGACAAGACATGGGGCCTCTAGAAGAGGTCTATCATAGGAATTGTAACTAGCAGACAGGTAGGAATAGGTGTCTGTGGCCATCAAGTACAGGGTTAAGGGAGAGTCTTGATATTATGTCAGGTCCCACTGATGATGGGGGCTCAGCTACACTGGCAAGTCCTTACTAGGTGAGCTTGGTAAGTGTGTACATGTCTGGGGTCCACCAGCTGTTCTGATATAACTATGAGAAGAGGCTCCAAGAGGGTGAAGGTAGAGGGTTTTGAGTATGTAAGGAAAAGGAGATGAGGAGATGGGTACAGAATGAAATGGGAAGGAAAGTACAAGGCAAGTATTGAAATGGAAATGGAGAATGGAACTGGAAATGAAATGGAGGATGGAAACAAGATATGGAATGCAAAGCACAAGATAGGAGTATGGAAATAGATATGGATCATGGAACAAGAGGAAATGATCATGGGAGGAAAGATAACAAGTCATGGAACAAAACACAAGTCATGGGGAAAGAGATGATGAGTCACGGATTGGAGTACAAGTCACAGAATGAGGCACAATATGGGAAGTGGAGATATGGAACATGGGAGATGAGAGATGAGGCAAGGACAAGAGAGACAAGAGCTGGGATATGAGATCAAGAAGCAATCAAATAAGGCAATATCAAGACTAGCATACATGTGCTATTCTACAACTTATATATGGGCTTCTGGCCAAGTCCAGAAGGAGCTCTCAGCTCTGGGAATTGTCAGGGTGGTTGGTGTGGTCCACAACAATATAGGTACAGTGGGGGTCAGTTAGGATTGAGTGTGTTGTATTGCCAGTGCCACGGTGGAGGTTAATGATCATGAGGGTGATTGGCAATATTGTTGGCGGCCTGTTGACAAGCATTTACGTAGCAGCCAAGGTGCCAGAGCTCAGTGATGTCCAGTGGCATGGAGTCTATGTGGCAGCTGAGGTGCCAGGGTTTGGGGGTTGCCAGAGGTATGCAAGCAATGGTTGGTGGAGGTGGTACCTGAGGGTGGGGGTTATGGGCTGGTCCAGGAATGTGTTGGGGGTGGAATATCAGGGCCAAAGTTGGTGGGGTCATGACAGTTGGTGACCATGAATGTCTCACCTTTGCACCTTGTAGAGTAGAATAGAATAACAAATGATAAAATGGGAAAGGGACAGCTGACTTTGAATTCACATTAATGCTGATAGCAGCTGAAAAAAGCCATCACTTAAAGGAGAACAAGATTTGATGTCTATGATCACTCCATTCATCAGCTTTTAGCTAGCAATTATGTAGGGAAATTGGGCAGCAAACCTGGAAAAAGAAGCAGAGGATGTGCTGTTATAAGCACTGAGAAGTGCATACCCACATGGCCATTCCTTTGGCTAAATATTTTCTGTAAACATTCAAGAAGTCTGCCAACTTATGCACAAATTGAACCTTACTGTCAACAAAATTTTCTCCATTCATCATCATGCATCTTTAACTTGTTCACTTTTATCCAAGGAGTGTTGGAATGGGCAAATGTGGACATTGGATCTTGTTCTGCATTAGGTAACAGAACTTTCCAGTTGACATTGGCTAATGGCAGCACAACATTGGTAGTCACTTAAATTTGAGGTCTGACTCAAATCCATTAGAGTCAATTTTATCACCAGGTAAAGATTGAGGCAATAAAATACCATGTAAGCAAGAACAGATAGAAATCTATACAGAATCAGAGGACACAGAATCAGTGGACAATAATAATTGCATAGTTCAGTAGTTGTTCAATAGAGTTAGAGCAGTCAGATACCCAAATAATCAGTAGTTTTGTCCTCTCAGAGTGTAGAATGTATGTTCAGAGTGAAGAATGTATGGATGTGGGCAGTGGAGAGTGTATAATAAATGCAGGATTAGCATGTTGCATCTGCATGGCCTTGCATATTAGCTCAAATGCCCTTGCTTTGCCGTTGTCTTGCCGAGTTTGTTGTGACATGTTTTGACATTCTGGCAATTTTCTTATATTGGGGCGTTGGAGGTCACGTCATAGCAACCATGTCCAGATTTACCCAATCCGACACCCCTTGCTTTTATCCTTCTCTTCTGCAGTAAGTTGGAGGGAGAAGACAATTCCCTTTGTCTAATGGGTCGGCCTGAACTCAGGCAACATATCTCTTTGCTCCTGTAATGATAGGTCAGAAGATAGCTACCACTTTATAGTGAGAGGAGTGGTCAAAAGAAAATACATACCACCAGATCACCTGGCTACCAAGAGTTTTGACTTATCCTACCTAAGAGAATCACTGATGAGATTCTGCCTGATCACTACCGGATTTTAACCAGAGTCCAACCAGATTCCAGTCAGACGGGATTCGGAACCTATATTGGAGCCTGATTGGAATCGGAGTCCAATCCTGGATCCAATCCAGCCCAATCCTCTCCAATCGAAACCCGCATGGAATTTTCCGACAATTACTTCTGATACGTCTAGAAGTTTTGTTTAAGGTATCAAACATTCCCAACCGCCAGGTGTTGCCCCGCTATACAGCGCGGTCCCTCGTGAATTATGTCAGAACATCTTCCACTCCGGCTCCGCTCACTGGACTATAATCTTTGAGACTTCAGAGTGGTTGTCGACACTGAGATAGATCCCGCTGACTTTAATTCCAAAACAAGATCTATTCTCATAGTCTTGGGTAGGTACTTGTGTGCTGTGGCCGACTCCTATCAGGTTAGAAATCATGTTATCATGTTATTTACTCACTAGCCAACTTTAAAAAACAGCTACAGTCTATATAGTCTAGTATTTTTGGATATACGAAGAGTCAGAGTTGTTCAGTCATATATGCTTGGATGTATAGGTACAGTGAGTCTAACAGACATGGACAGCAATAGACAGCGTGGGAGTATGGTATAAGACATTCTTGAGCGATGAGTACAGCCAAATTGATGGAGTGAGATAATTTAGTGGAGTTGAAATGATATGGTCATAAATCCGTGATAGTCATGCGCACGAAGAGTGTCGAAAATAAGTACTGAGATAGTTGCGTATCGTGCAACGGTAAATGTCGGTAACCTAATTCATAATCTCCCATCAGCACCCATCCTTGCAATTTGATAATGGAAGAAAAGAACTTACCCATTCCCAGACTCCCCAAGCTCGCGCAATACACTGCAAGTGGCTCTACGTCTTCTTTCTCGTTAGCTCGTACCACAAACCGTACGAACACCAGGTCCTGCATGTCCCCAACACACTCGAAGGGGATACGGAGTTTCTCCTCCCAGACGGGGTTGAAACCGTTGCCTTTGACCACACCCGTACGGTACGTGTGCGCTCGAGCCGGAGTAGGCGTCGTGGGCGACATACTCGTTCCAGTCGTAGAGGGCCAGTCGGGAACGTGAATTGACACCTCAACAAAAGGATCCACAAGATTCTTGTCGACAATCTCCCGCCCGGAAGAGTCCTTAGGTCGCGGGAGCTGCTGAGCGGATATGATAGATACGTCGAAGTGATGCTTTGTATGCTTGAACAGGAGATCCTTCGGAGGAAGCGGGTTGAAGCCAGATACAGAAGCAGAAGGGGCGAGCGAATGTGACTGTGTATGTTGATGCGGATGATGTGGATATATCGGGGTTGATGGTGGCGGAGGGGGCGGTGCGGGTCCAAGGAGGGCAGGTGGTTTAAGAACGTATCCCGCTCGTCCGTTGCGCTGGAACATCGCATGGTTGAGCATGTAGCCCAGGTCTAGGGAGACAAATTAGACAGTGACACAATGTTAAATTCAAAATGGCATACCAAAGGTTTGCCAATTGATAGCTACCAATTGCGTCCCAGCACTCCAGTATCGGTGCGGCTCATAATTGCTTGAAGTTACCCTCATTCCTTTCGGGTATATCCGCACAAGATGTGTCTTACAATGCTTGATAATGTCTTGCATGCCACCGGTATTACTCTTGAGCATGCGGTTCGCAGTGTTCTCAGAGAGAGAGAACATGTGCTCGGGAGCGTATACCTCTTTCTTGTTGATCCCGCGATACTTGACGCCAACGGTGTATACAAGGAGTGAGAGAAGACGTGCGGACATCTTAGGTTTTGACATGGAAGATGGAGAGGCGGGGATGGGAATGGCACTAGAACCATTCAAGGGCGACGACAGAAGAGAAGTAGCAGTAGGAGACGTAGAGAGAAAAGAACCGGAGGGAAGAGCAGTGGAGTACGAGCACATCGGTCCCGGGGACATAGTGAGCCCACGCGATGGGAGATACGATGAAGAGGGCCCAGCGGCAGTCGTCAATGGTAGGGATGCGGTTGGAGTACGTTTCGGTGTGATCGAATTCGATCCAGAATTTGAGCGGGAGGACGATGACTTGCCAACACTTTTTACGCGTTGGAGAACAGTCGATCCCGCCTTCATGAGGTCATCTTTGAAATCTACACTTGACATCAGTAGCCAAATTGATATAAGATCATGAGGCATTGTACCTTTCACAGCGGAAGTCTCCTCTTTTCGCTGGTTACCAGGCTTCCCTGCCTGTTTCTCTAACACCGCCTCCGAGTCAGACGTTGATGACGATGCCGAAGCTGAGGTCTCCGTCAACCCGTACTCGCTTTCTGAAATTTCTCCACCCCCATAAGGCTCTTTCCTTCGGGCCAGATATAGATTCTTTGCCTGTAAACAAGCGAAAATAAGTCTACTGTGACGCGATTTTTGAGGAAGATGTCTAACCTTAAGCAAGATCCGGCCTTTTAGCTCCTCAGGACTTGGCAGTCGGTCTAGTTTTTCTTCACGTGGAATGGAACTTTGAACGAGTTTCTCATCAAAGACCTCGCACATAATGTCAGCAATAGCATCCTGGCCCGCGAGGGAGCAGTGGATCTCAGCCGAAATGATGATAGGGTAGGGCGATGCGACGAAGCCGTACTTCATGATCGCATGACAAACTTCTCGGAGGGACACTTTGGATGTGAAAGTCTTGCCATGGGTGATCTGGGGTTCGGAGGTTATGTCGCCATCAAAAATATCGACTATAGAGGAACATTAGCAATGAACAAAAGTCAAAGAAGCCGGATACGCACGCTCAACACTTCGACAGCTATGTAGCAACGCTCGAATGTATCCCTCAATCGTGCTCACACCGACAAGCTGGTGGCCCACAAGGTAGGTATTGTGTGACGATGACACATAATAATCTGACAGCGGGCGGGTCATATCGTGATACACCCGTCCATGTTGGTCCGCAAATGCCGCGTTGTCCGTAGACATGAGGAATGAAGTAAAGGCATCTTTTGACATGACCCTGGTCCAAGAAGGTGGAGTCGAAGTCGATGTTGGTGTGTCTTCGACAAGCTCGGAGTATCGTTCGAATACATTCTGAACCTCAGACGTGCTTAAGATGGACTTGAGAATGAGTGTAAGACGAAGTTGGAAGTAGTCAAACGGGAGACATACCTGTTGTTTCTCTCGCATGAACTTCTCAAAGACCGCAAAGTCAAACACAGACCCACCACGGGCACGAAGCTTGTTGTATAAGCGATCTATCTCGGGGCGTCCTTTGAGAAGTTTGACAAAGCGACGAAAGTCCTCAAAATCAAGATAGTTACGTTGATGGATGTCGGCTTGCTAACGTTACATGGGAATTAGCAAAGATCATACACAGAAAGAGCATGACATACTTTGAATAACCTCTGTAGTTCGCTGGTGCTTGAATTGATATTAAGCCTTCTGCAAAGTTTCTCTACTTCGTCGAAAACGAGTTTCTGGTCTTGTTCTTCATCTGCACCCTTCCAATAGTGCTTCTCCCAGAGTGCCTGGCGCATCTCAAAGTTCCCAAGGCCACTCATGAGCTCTTTCCGTATCGCATGTAGTCGGCGCAGGGTCGTATCCCACATCTTGAACACGTCACGCGACGCAGCTATGAGGTGTAGAGTTTTATATGTCCCATCAATGATGTAAATGATTGTGAGCCATCGGTCCTCGTACTCTGCTGCGAGTTGGAATTGTTCACGATAATACCGGGCATCGGAACCTGACCGCAGTTCCTTGATGTTCTCAATAGGGACTACGAGGATGTCACAAGTGAGTAAGAGGCATCGAGAAAAACATAAGAAAACATACTGATCCGTTGTTGTTTTCCCTCCCATATGATTTGGCCTATATCAGGGTCGAGACGGAATACAGACCGCCGGTGCTTCTTACTCGATACCTTGGTCATTGGCGTTCCCTCCTGCAGCAGTCTCGGCACTGTTACATCTCCCTCTCTGTCCATCGGTTTCGTTGGAAGAGAGTGGGCAGGCGCAGAGAGTCTACGTGAAGAAACGAATGGCGTGTTCACGCCAGAAGAACTTGTCGTTGTATTTCCAGGCTTTGCCGTTGGCGTTGTCGATGATGGCGGTGGAGTTGTCGAATGTAAGAGTTTAGGAGTGGCCGCCATCGGAGTTGATGTCGGAGTCACCATCACCGCCGTCGTGGACAGTGACCGTGTGTGTCTCGAACGTGCCTTCGTGTTTGATTCCAGGTCTTCCGCAACTTTGCTCTCTTTTGCTTTCACCGACTTTGAGCGGCCCAACGACGTTGCCTCCTTGAACTTGCGCCTGATAGATGCACTGAGCTTGACTGTCCGCGTGACATTCTCCAATGTAGTGTCTGTGTCTGTCGACGGCGTCGAACTGCTTAGCTCCTTGTTTACTAGCTGGCCTGTGCTCGTGAGCAAGTTCCCAGCTCGCCGGAGCATACGCCTAGGAGTCGAAATGTCTGTCGACATTACCACAAGCGTTGATACTGCGGCGCCAGGCTCTGCGGTTGAATGGCGTAAGGAGGAATGGGCTTTCTTGACCGCCCATAGCTGATTTGAGTATTATGTATTGTACTATGGCCAGAAGGACACCCTTGCATCAAGGCACACGTCCCGAATTCGTCTTCCTCCCTCTGGACGACCCTGCATCATTCAGATGACTTGATGTCTTACTCCGTCGGGCTGTGCGCGTGAACGTGGCCTTGCCATCTTCTTTACAGCGTCTATCTCAAAGTAGTTATAAGCTTTCTCATCCCCAGCTTCTCAATATGGATGGCACACGACCATCGTCCTACAAGTTTTCCGCGGAATTAAATCGGACTCAGGAGGGGGAATTATGGAGTCATAATTCCCTCATTCGCCCACGAAGAGGTTACACGTGAAGTTATTGGAAGCTTACATCATAGATATCACGAACAGCCATTGTCTCCAATCCGACATATATGTCCTCGCTTTCCGCTTGACAAGATGATCAAGCCCGCAATTGTTGAATATGTCCAAATCATATGGGATATTGATTGACAATCTGTTATCAGCTCGACCAACCCCGATGTGCATGGAACATCATGGCTTATATCTTGAAGTCGTCATCACTCAAGCCATGATCAGCATGTTTCATACTTATTTTAATCTCAAGTCCCACTCCAAGGTGACTGACTGATGTGGTGACGACCGACTATTCTATTCGAATCATGATGACTTGTTAGATCAAATAGCGCCCATGGCCAGATGCACATCAATCTCCACCTTGATAACTCGTGTTGGGTGCATCATCATTTGTCATACCACTGTTCCGTTACGATAGATTGTACCAGATTCTCGGTAATTCTCAGACCACATTCAAATGTGAACAGCCATGGTCCTTGAATACCGGGTTTGCCAAACCGTCTCATACACTTTCCCCCATGACAACCGGCGCCATTACTGACTCATTTCTCAAATTGGATGGTGAGACGATGTGCCTCCGAAGAGTACCCGCTCGAGAAAGAAACATCTGACACTTGATTCTGCCGTATACTGTACTTATTATGTACTCGTGAACAATCGGACTCCGGTCTTCGCCGTGCTGGGTTGTGGCCCTGGCCACAGATACATGACAATAACTTGCCACTGACGGTGCTGTGTGCACCATTGGTTCGGGTTCTTTCCAGGCCAAAGCTCTGCCTAAGATGGGCTGCGTATATATGTATATACGGGTCTGAGGGGAAGACATGGATGCTCGGAGATGGATTACGAAAGGGGGGCGATAAGGAGAGAGATCTGAATGGTTATGAGACGTAGAGGGCTGAAAAAATGGGGATTGAACCGCTGGAAGAATAGACGGATGAGTCTGGTCTCAGACATGGCTGGGCTACAGTGTGAAAATAAACTTGCTGACAGTCTTGATTGGCTTTTCCCTTACAGCGCTACGATTCTGTTCAGTTAGCGATGTGACCATCCACTAGATAGCCTGGTGTACATAATAGAAGGTTAAGCACAACTTCACCTTCACCTGTGTATGTTATCCTGATCGAAGAAAGTGAGAGTGAATGACGTCTGCTTTTGTCATTAACCTCTCGTTTGCGAGGGCGTGTACGGACGTGTAGTCTCACAATTGAGAGCCAGCCTATCAGAGCAACTCACTCTTATGCTCATGTCGATTGTTATCAGCTATCGCCTTTTCATTTATGAAAAAACTCTTTTTTCATATGTCTTGTCACACAATAGGGGGAGCAGTCTCCTCGATGCCCTCCCGTAAGGATAACAACGCTGTGACGTTACTATCAATCTTTTTATATTTCTTGTCACACAATAGGCACAATCGTGCCATTTTTATGGTTCCGTGCCGTCAGCCATCCAGGAAACTTTGCATCACATGGTTGGCTCAATACCGTATTCAACCGTAAATTACGGCTGTATGTTTGTTACATTACAATTATCCTATATAACTAGATAGAAATAATTAGAGTCCTCACTTGAGAGCCAGAAACATTTCTGGAGATTAAGGATGCTCAGTCGTAGCTCTAGGACAGCTGAAAAGAAGTTGGCAGCATGGCATCAAGCGCATCGAAACTCTGATACACGCCAATTACGATCACGACTTCTTCCAGCAGCAAATGTCCTTAGGCTCATCCACTGGAATCATATCTGACCACTCAAGTAGAACTTCTATGGACTCAAGTAGACCTTCTATGGACAAGGCTCTACTACAGCATGCCATACTCCAAGTGAATATTACTGTACACAGTAGGACACCGTTTACGGCCGGAAATCCACGGTGTCGTGCTGCCCGGGGTTCAGGAATTTTTCATACGGCACAGTTCACGGCTGCCGTAACCGTTTTTTTTTTCTGTACCCATATGGCCGTGCACCACTGAATAGGGGAGCAGTCTCTTTGGCACCTCCCCGTAAGGACAACAGCACTTTTACGTCACCTCTGCCAGAAATGTCAATCAACCATTCGGATGGTCAAATGTCCGACTTACCCGCAGGCTTCTGCTCCCAGAACACCCAGTACAATCCAGACACAAAATGGAGACAAGTGTAAATGCCATTTGGGGTGCATAGTAGACCCTTTTTAGCAAGATAGGCACTGACTTCTCGCCCTTTTTCATTGGGAGGCTGATACAAAGATTGCCATGATCAAGTGTGCTAAAGGTACATCCATCAGCAGCACAGACAGGTTCAGGGTTAATATCTTGATAATTCGGAAATTTGTTGCATGATGGTGGGAAATGGCTACTTGCACCACAATCAATGATTATGCCAGCACCGGGAGATGTGGTGTGAGCCTCATGGCTGTGGCCTGAAGTAACAATGAGTGCCACATTTTCATTGTTGGGGTTGTCAGAGATGTCAATTGGGATAAAGGTGAGAAATGCATAACTGTCATCATTTTTCTCATCAGCATTGGTAGCAGCAGCATTAGCTGATTTTGGCTTCCCTTTTCCTTTTCCCTTGTGCTTTTTTACCCACCATTCAGGTGCTTTGCCTGCCATACCTCCACCCTCCTCAAAACATTGATGGTCAGTATGTCCATCCCAATTTATGCTGCTCTCAATAGTAGCATCATCAGCTTCCTTATTTAGGTGCCAGATCAGATCTTGACTGGAGATGAGCTTTTGGGTGGCATGGGTGTTAGCAGTGAGCATTGTGAGAAGCAGCTTGTGGGATAGTGCAAGGGACAGAGAGGTTTGGATGTAGCTGGCAAAAGAGGCATCAAACAGGGGGAAATCAATTTTGGCAAGTGATTCCTTAAGGATAACTAGGCTGGCCAAATGGTTGTGCATGCAAATTTCACCATTTTCGATGAAGCGAAAGTTTTGTAATTGAGCGAGAAGGTCAGTCTCAAACATTGCTCTCTTTTTTCCATGAATTGATTGCAGTTTCTTCCATACAGCAGTGGCGGTGGGTTCCCCTTTGATCTGATGAAACATGGAACTGATCGACCATGGCATAAATGATTTTGCGGACCATCACCTGTTTCTGAAGCCACTCTTCAACTTCGTCTTCGTGTTCCTTGACCTGTTTGTCCAATAATGGGACTAATAACTTGTCATCCATGAAGAAGGATCCATCACGCTCGACGAGCGCTACTGGCTTACGCGCAGTACTGACGTGTCGGCGAAGCTTTTTTGATGTGATCGCGTTGATAATACGCTCCTGGTACGACATCCAGTTTGATCCATCGGATGCAAGCTTCAGCACGGTGAGTTTCGTGGTCGAAACATCGTAGGTATCTTCGGGGCCCATGAGCAGGGACTGATTACGGAGGGAACAGAATGACTAAGTGACTGCAAATAGAGGTAGACAACCTCAGTGGTGAATAGACAAGGATAATATTGTACCTGAAAATATAGGTAGACACTAATGGGAACAATAAGTAACAGTAAGGACAGTTTTATATAGATAACTTACACTCAGTGGTGAATAAACACTGAGGTGTTACGGAATGATTTGGACAGAAAACCATATGGGAATTATGTAACCATATGACGACACTATGTTCTCAACACTTCCTTACTATCTTGATACTCATTGTCCACAGCCAATCAACTTCCTCTCCCTTCTCTGTCCCTCTTCCTCCCCTCCCTAACCCAATCTTTGTTAAGTGTATCAAGTACTCTGACCAGCAAACCAGCATATTCCTACACCAGAAATCAAAGGTCATGATGGGGAGGAGCATGCAAAGGTCGTGGATGCAATCTATGCAAGGTTTGAGATGGTACTTAGCTGGGTTATTGGGTTTTCTTCTCATGATAACCCAAAGGTCCTTTACTGTATGTGTGCACTCAATTCACACCCTTAGTCATTCTGTTGATATTGATCAGGTGTAAGAAGATAGATAGTAGCTAACATGCTTGAACATCTCTGATAAATTACCATTTAAGCATTCTGCTGATTGCTTGTCATGCCTAAACACCCTTACATGTGAGTGATTTTAAATTTCACAAGGTTCTTTGCCAATCTGATGTCTGGTACCTGTGCAGGAGGTGTCAATGCCTCATTATGTGTCTCTGAAAGTTTGTTGCTCATCATATATCTGATCAATACAGATGTCTAAGGTTACCTATACTAGTGACATATGCAATCAGAACTTGGGCAATCCAGAGTAGAAGCCCAAATATAGCTGTTTTACTTCTTAGCTTGTTCTCTGTCACCTGGTGTGCAAGTTTTACAATTTTATCTGTATGTAAATTGCAGTGAGTGATTTCACCACCCTTGTAGTTTTTTTTACTGAAGGAGGAATTTACCAGTTGACATAAACATACGATGCTGATATGAAAAAGGTACTTTTCATTTGTTGTTTAGATACTTGAACTGATATCTCCTTTGTAGAAATACAATGACCTATCAAAGGAACTAACTAAGGTGAGGAAAATCACAAACCACCAAGGCCTCACCCTCGTCCTCTCTGAAGCTGGCACTTCTAGCATCTACTGAAACAACTTGCAGGTATGTGTTGTTTTCATCCCTTTTTGGATTCTAGGACTCTGACTTTTCTTTGAACATTCACAGTGTTGTTTATGGAATTCATAATTCAGAATAATTCAGTAGACCTCGGACTGTAACAGAAAGAAAGTGTACTATTATCAGCAATAGACGATCTGTCAGACTTCAGACTCATTATGGTCGAGGTCAGGAGCATGGAGCGCATTATTGAAGGTGATTTCAATGTCCTCCCCGCTGGCCTTAACCCACTTACAAACTTTACCACAGCCATGGACCACAAACATGCCCCTTCACCATTGCCCCTGTCTTGCAGTCGTCGCCTGGGGGGCCATATGTAGTGAAGTCCTCCTGGCAGGGTGAAGAAATGCCTGCTGGCCCCAGAGTCCACATACATGGATGTGCTCCCCACTTGCTGCCACCCCGGGTCCAGGTCAAGAATGCCAGGCACTGATGCTCCATGGCATTGTTAGCTGGAGTTTGCCTGTGGCATCATAGCAGGAACTGCACCTGGATTGGTGGTGCTCAACAAGTTTGGGGTCATGCCCATCTTGCCTCTCCTCCACCAGTCTGGGAATTGACCCTCCATGCCCCCACCCTTCTGGAAACACTTGTCAATTGTGTGGCTGGTGTGGCTGCAGTTAGGGTTTGAGCAAAACAGTTTGTCCCTGTTCTGCCGGCCTACTTGGGTGGTCAAGGCCTGCACACTCTTTGCTGGTGCAACAGCAACAGTACTGTGAAGTAAGAGTGCATGGATCATCAGATGCATGATGGCGCTAGCAGATGAGGTCTTGGACAGGAGTGAGCCTGTGACTGGAGCCCAGGAGCTGGGCATGGATTTTATGATGTAGGCCTGGAAGCACTTGTCATTGATCCTGGCACTCTGGTCATTCACTTTGGCCCATGCAGTCCTCATTGCCTTAAAATAGGCTTTGATGTTTGCACCATCAGTATACTTCAGAGACCCCAACTCCTCTTTGGCATGTAGGAGTCCCAGGTCAGACTTTACATTGTGCAATGCAGTCAGTGAGGCCCATACTTCTGTGGCGGTGCTGTCCATTTTCACACCCATACCAATAGGGTTCATGATGTTCAGGGTGATCATGCTCCTTGCATATGCATTGCATTGTTGCCATTTGTCAATGGGCAGGATTCAAGGCTCCTCATCATGTTGTTGGGGTTGTCAGGGCGGCGACCAGTGACCCTGCAACTTCCTTCTTGTCACTGTCATGCTCAGTTACAGTAGGGTCAGGGAACTTATTCAAGTAGACTATGTTCATGGGCTGCCTTGGTTGACCAGTTTGCACTGTCGAACTGCTCCTCTGTGGGCAACAGAAAAAGGGATGGATTTTGGGCCATGTCATTAGTCTAGGTCTAGTTAAGAAGTTTGGGTCTGGGCTGGGTGGGTCAAAACTTGTCTGGGTCGATAAAAAAAAAATTCAGAGTCGTTGCATGCTGAGTGGCATGGAGCCTATAACCTGTTAGATACAAAATACTCAGTCATTGTATCACAGTGACTATATTATAGTGTACCTGTTAGATACAAAATACTATGCAACTATATCAGCTTGGGTGTAGTAAAAGTTATGTACCTGAGACATACCTCAGTCCTTATATCACAACAACTGAGGATGTCTGCAGTTCTGTTCTGATCCATATGCCTTAACTGTACAGTCCCCCTGTTCCCCCTTTGGTGGCAACATTGGTCATGTGTCAACAATGCATGCTGTGATCCCCTCTTTTGACAGATTTAATTGGTAATGCCCAGACCTACCCAGAAACCATTCTCACTGGGGTTCAATCCTGGCTTAGCTGGTCAAGTCCTTGATGTGCAATGGCATGCCACACCAGATCTTGATCATTTGTAATGCATCAATTGGACATGTGGATGTTGAGCAAACACATATAGGATTGTTAAGCAATCATTTACATATAGTACATGCTACCATTACAGCTAGTTCATGTGTGGACCATTGTCGGCATCTATGTATGCTTTACAAGGAAGTAGTTGGACAGACTGGGTCTTTTTGACCTCAGCAACATTAGGTCCAAAGTAGCAGTGAGACTCAAAACTCCAGTGAAGGGAACTAGGAGTGTGGTACAATTAGGTCCCACAATGTTTAGAATGAAGGAGAAGCATACCCGGCAATCCATTTCTATAGGCCCTCAATATATTTTTTGATCATGTCATCAATTTCAGGGCCCCAGGAAGGAAGCCATTTGTAATTGTGATGGAATCCTGCAATACTCTGGATGCATAGGTTGCTGACATAATCAACAGCACTCTGTAGGGTGTGCCCATGATGCTTCATGAGTATTACAATGGAATTGTGGGTATCTCTCTTTGCCTGTTCAACATTATAAGAAAAGATGTCCTGTAGGACAGTAATGAAGAAGTGCTTCAACAAGCATTGGAAGGAGGTGTACATTCGACCAGGCAACAAAGTCATTGGTCCAGCAGTTAAGTTCCTGAATACAATGATGTTCAATGATGCAGCTGGGCAGATCAATATCCAATGAATATCTGATCATTGAGAAGCTGAGTATTGAGTTTTGAGCCTAAATGATAAAGCAGGACAACTCACTCAATAAGCACCCAGCAGCACTTGAACGCTGAGTGCAAGTTCATGGTTAATTCACAGGGAACCACATTGATACACGGCAAAAACCTGAAGTGTCCCTGTGCAAATCAATATAGGTTTCAAGATTGGGGATGACTCCTTGGTTGCGTCCCTTTGCTTCAATGCAACAAGCCTTCAAAGAAAAGTCTGAATGTTTCCTTAAAACATTCCTGCACACCAGCGCCAGCACCAATGATGAAACAAGCCCAGAAACTAGAGCAAATATGTCAATTCTTGTGGCTCAATGAACTTAAAATTCTCCTCACTCTCAAGCAAACTTTCCAGGAATAGTCTCCTCAGCAGCCTTTTTGACATCTGAAGTAGTAGTTGAGACACAACTATTGCTGGAACATAAAGCTTTCATGACAATGATGGTGATACGACCCAGTCAGCGTTAGCTGCCCGACACCAACAAGTCAAACAAAGCACGTGACACTGGCACGTGACCACTACTGGCTGACTGCTAACAACACCAACAGTTACTGACTGAGACTCCAACAAACCTCTAATTCCAATCCACCTTGCACCTCAACAATGCCCTATAAGGTCATCAACAAACCACTTTTGATTGTCAGCTGCTCCAAAGTTGTAGGTTGATACAACCCAGTCAGTGCTGGCTGCCCAACAACAACAAATCGAACAAAGCACATGACACATGCATGTGAGCACTACTGACCCACCACTAACAACACCAACAATTACCAACAATCATCTTAATGACTGAGCCAACCTTGGATAATCCAGCCCCTTCTATGGCCCCCAACCAGCAGCCAACAATCGATTGTAACTGCGTTACCAACAACCCAAATGATCATAAATTTATTTTCACTTACAATCTTCTCTTACAATTTTTCTTTCTTGATCTACTTACAATTTTCTTATATTACTTACAATTTTTCCTATTCAATAGCAGCCCCTGACATGTGTTATCACATGCAACTGCTATGCTTATCATCTCTTACTGGTTTCCCCTTTTGCTACATTACATACCTATAAATACTGCCCTGTCAGTAGCTAATCATCATCAAATCATACCAGAGTCTAGCCCCTGCTTCAAACTATGCTTCAGATCTCTTTCTTGCTTTTGCTTTGTTACCGGCTGATTTGGGTTTACCCAGTCCAGTCTCCCTTCATTTGCTTGCTCAGCTTAATGGTATCGTTAAACTTAGCCCTTGTCACCTTTGTTATGCACCATATGGGCGCCCTCATTTTGCCTTTGTTAAGCACCATATGGGTGCCCTAGTCAAGCCTTTGTTAACACTAGCACCTACAGCTAGTGACTTGTATATCTCTGTTAACCCCTCCTACACTTCTTAACAACCTTCTGGGTCTTTACAGATCTCCCAAAACCACTGCAATTTGGTAGCAACACCAACAACTGCACCATTACTCCTTACTGTTGCCTCTCACTTCCTTACTGACCCCAACCTCACAACTCCTTACCGGGTTTCTGGGGCTTTTGCTTGACTCCTCTCACACACATGTAACACTACTACTTGCTAGCTACCCCTATCTAGTTGATCTTGTTGGTTGTTTCCTGCACAGCAGCTAGGTGGCAAGTCAGCACATCATTTTGGAGCCCACCATAAGGGGTTCTATAAATTCCACCAGAAACTTGCCTCCAGGCTAAAAACCGCTTATGTATTGTTACCAAATCTTTGCTCCCTGTTATCCCTTTCAATATCCGTCCCTCCTTGCTGTTAACACATTTAACGACTCTGCCTTGTAACCTTGAAGAGGAACTTGCTACTGCTAGGGAACGTCTTGACATTAATGAACTCCTAGAGAACTTCCCAGGCCATCACATCAACAACTTCCTCAACGCACCTCTACCTCCATTATCTCCCAATCCCTACTTCCCAGTTCAACCTACTACACCTTTACCGACACCAATCAGCACTACTGCCATGGGTGACGCCCATCTTTCCCGCCATATGCCACCCCATAACAACTCTACTGCACCTAAATGGGATGAGAGTTGCCCTTGAGAGCTTGCTCAGTACTTCTGCAAGCTCAAATATCTCTTAGCAGACTTTGCCGTTAACGACAACAACTAGAAAAAGGAATATGCTGCTTGGTATGTGTCATATGATACTGCGGAGACCTGGCTTGGCTTGCCAGAGTTTAGTGACCATACATACACTGAGTGGAAGATAGCAGTCTTCCATTTATACCTGGGAGCTGAGAAATCCGCCCATTACACTCTCCAAGACCTCAAGCAACTCATTAATCAGACCTTCTCTGCCGGTATTACTACTCTCTGACATTTCTCGGATTACTATAGGGACTTCCAGTGCCTGGCACATTGGCTTCTGGCTAAAGGCAAGATCTACCAAAATGAGGAATGCCATTTATTCCAGCAAGGGCATCCCAACTTTGATATGGTCCAAACTTGTCCGCCATTTAGAAATCACCCTTCCCAACCATCACCCGGAGGACCCCTATGAGGTAGACCAACTTTGAAGCTGCCAAATTGGTTCTAAAGGGTACTAACACTGCCATGACCTCAAAGAAACCAATAACTGCTAAGGCAAAAACCCCCACCATTAACACTGCTGCCCCCATACCGACTACTATCATTAAAAAGGAACCTCTTGACATCGCCGCCACCACTATTGTTAATGCTCTGGCATGCATGGAGGAAAAGATGGCTGCATTGACTGCTGGTAACAGCTCTCAGTCCTGTGCCTCTCAACCCCCTAGTGACAGCTGCTACTTCTGCGGCAAAACTGGTCATACCATGGTACGAGGCAATTGCGTTAAGCTGGAAAGTTTTATCGGTCAAGGCAAGATCCATTGGAATCACAAAGGCAAAGTTGTCTTACCATCTGGCTCTATGATCCCCAACTACATCAGCAAACAGCTCTATATGGAACATATTGATGAATGGCACAGGCTGAACCTGTAAGGGGACATCCCTTCCTGAGCCCATTCCCTCTTCTCTCCTTTCTCCTGTTTCCTTTCCTTTTCCCCTTCCTTTTCTCTTCTTCTCCCCTTTAGATATTCTCTGTACATATTGTGTCTGCATTTCTGATCACCTGACATTGTTCTCAAGGTCATCTGATCCCTTCCTGGTCATCTGACCCTTTTCTGACCACCTGACTTGCCAGAGTCACCTGATGGACATTACCAATCCATTCTCTGGCAATGTCCGAGTTTTTCATCTTTTATTCCCACACTCCTTTTTCAGTGGCTTATGTGTACTATACAGTTGATTCCCACGCTTCTGGGGCCCCAGAAGCATCCACATCCTGGCATAGGGACTCCTCAGACTTATTCTCTTTGGATATCCCTCTGCCAGGTGAGTAGCTAGCCCTGTACACTGTAGCCACTTGCTAATACATCTTTGAATATCCCTCTGCCAGTTGTGTGAGTTCCACAGCTCTCTGAGGTTGCTCTTACAGCAGAATAAGTCTCTCTTAACTGGTCTGGGTTCACCCAAGCAGTTGTGCTCCCCTGTCTGCCTCCTTTCTGCTTCCAGGGCCCCACTCCTGCCTGCTAGCTCCCCCACCAGTCCTTTTTTGGTCCCTTCTCTACCATGCCTGCCACCTCAGCCTCAGACCTTCCTCCTTCTCCAGGCATCCCTGTCCCTGCTCAGGATGACGCCTATGCTTGGTTACAGGCTGTAGAACAGGGCCTTTCCACCTCCAACATCACCCAACTTGCTCTCTCTCATCAGCTCTCTACTATGCAGGCTCAGCTCAAAGAACTCCTTTCCTCCATGCGCTTCTCTTCACTAGGGGTCACCCCTAGCCTTGCTGTCATCTCCAACGCCCCCCTATCGCCGACTCCAGACCATCCCCCCACTGGAGTCCTCCCTGCAGCGGCCGTCACCCTGCTGCCCTCTGTTGCGACAACGATTGTCTCCAAGCCCTCATCCACAATCAAGGCCGCCCCCTCCTCCCTCTTTTGATGAAGACCGAGCTCAAGGACGTCCATTCCTGACTGCCTGCAAGCTGTATATTAGCTTGCATGCCTCCTCCTTCAGCGATCCAACATGGACAATCAAGTGGGCGTTATCCTATATGAATGCTGGGCACGCGGCCAATTTGGCGCAGGAGATTCTGGAGGACAATGCAAACATGTTTCCAGACTGGGCTGCATTTGAGTCTTGGTTCCTCTCTGAGTTCATGCACCCCAACGAGGCACAACGCGCTGCCCTCACGTTAGAGGGCACCTCTTATCACCAGCAGGGCTGTACCCTTGACACCTATATTGATGGGTTCAAGCAGCTGGTTTGTCGTTTGGGGTTCCCCAGGTCCATGCAGCTGGTTCTCTGTTTCCGGCATGGGCTCAAACCATTGATCCGTAAACGGATTGATGGCATGGTAGATGGACGCCCTGGGGATGAGGACATAGAGGGCTAGATTGCAACGGTGGATCTGGTGGATCAGAATGCCCATGCTGACCGACAGTTTGAGACATTCCATGCCTTTCAGTCACGCCCCCCAGTGTTGCCCCCTTCCCCTGCTAAACCTCCTGCTCACTGGGCACCAGCCCCACTCCCAGTCTCTGCAGCCACCCCTGCCATACAAGGCCCAGCACCCTTGGCCCCTGCAGCAACGCCACCAGCAAAGATCTCCATGGGAGTGCCCATGGACATTGACACTGCTAGAAGGAAGGGAGGAGTCCCTCCTTCTATGTGCCGCCGTTGCGGGAAGCCTGGGCACTGGGCTTGCAGCTGTCCGGAAGGGCTTGATGTGTGCTATCTGTCAGCCAACAAATGGGACGCGCTCATTATGGAGCTCCTAGCTGCAAAGGATGCTGCAGGCATACCTTCCCCTGATGTGATGGATAAGACGTCAGAGGATGGAGAGGAGGACATGCCGGAGGATTTTTAGCATCACAGTGGATGGACCGTATGCCTCCACTGCCTAGCTCTAACCACTTTGCATGTTTGCCCATAGAATTTTTTAATACAGTTCCTTCTTTTGATTCTTCTACATGCAAACTGATTGAGACCTCCGCAGCTGTACTACCCCCTCCTCCTCCTACACCAGCCAAAGCTCATCCTCCTCCCTGAGTGTGCCTTCCCAGCTGGGAACACCATCTTCCACACAAGTATGCAGTGGCTTCCATCCCATCAGCCACCTCCCTCTTTCTGGAGGTAAAAATAGAGACTATGGATACGCAGCGTACACAGCAAGTCCAGGCTCTTCTGGATAGTGGGGCCACTGGACTCTTCATGGATGTTGCATTTGTCAAGAGGCATCAGCTGACCACCTGACCATTGACCTGACCCATTCCAGTATACAACATTGACGGTACCCTCAATGAAGCTGGCTCTATCCGGTATGTGACAGAGTGTATCCTCTGCTATCGCAACCATGCAGAATGGGCAGTGTTTGCCGTCACTAGTCTAGGGAAGCAGGATATCATCCTAGGCTATACCTGGCTGCGCCTGCATAACCCAGATATTGACTGGTCTACTGGGGAAGTCAAAATGAGTCGATGTCCATGTCAATGCTCTATCTGTATAGAGGAAGCCTGATTGGAACATCGTGCCCATGCCTGAGAGCAAGCCTCAGTCTGAGCCTGCCGATGGGGTCCCCTGCCCTACCCTGACCTGGACCTGTTGGACCCTCCTCCCTTAGCATTCCCTTGTAAGGAGGCCCCTCACAAGGATGCTTGTAGGGATAGAGGAGACCCCAAACCAGAACAGGCTGGCAGTAGCAGCCTACCAGAAACCCCAGAGCCTGACACTCCTGACGAAGTCATTGAGGAAGGTGACCGGATCCTCGCCACCTTGCCACCCTGATCATTGGACATTGCAGAGGTCCATGTCAGTCAGACCACGTTGCAGCGTCTGGTGGAGGCCTTCACCCGGAACATGCAATCAGACTACCTTCATGACTTTGAAGACATGTTCTCCAAGACCTCCTTTGACTCCCTCCCAGAGTGCAAGCAGTGGTATCATGCCATAGAGTTAGTTCCTGATGCAGAGCCCTCAAACTGCAAGGTCTACCCACTTGTGCCAAAGGAGCAGGATGAGCTGGATGCCTTCCTCCAGGAGAACCTCGAGTCTGGTAGAATTTGCCCTTCCAAGTCGCCCATGGCCTCCCCTGTCTTCTTCATCAAAAAGAAGGATGGCTCCCTCTGACTGGTGCAGGACTATCATGTGCTGAACGCCCTCACTGTCAAGAATTGCTACCCCCTCCCCCTCATCTCCGAGCTTGTCAATAACCTCCTAGATGCGAGGTATTTCACCAAGTTAGATGTTTGCTGGGGCTATAACAACATGCGCATCAAGGAAGGAGATGAGTGGAAGGCCGCATTCCGGACAAATTGTAGGCTGTTTGAACCGCTGGTCATGTTCTTTGGCCTCACCAATAGCCCAGCTACATTCCAGACCATGATGAATGACATCTTCCATGACCTCATTGCAGAAGGAGTGGTGTGCATGTACCTTGATGACATCCTCATCTTTACCAAGACCCGAGAGGAGCACCACCACATTGTACGCTTGGTTCTAGAACAACTCTGCCAACACCAGCTCTATCTCAAACCTGAGAAGTGCGAGTTTGAGCAGACCCAAGTGGAATACCTTGGACTCATCATCTTGCACGGAACAGCAGAGATGGACCCAGTGAAGGTAGCTGGAGTAGCAGACTGGCCAGCACCTTGGAACAAGAAGGAGGTCCAATCTTTCCTAGAGTTCACCAACTTCTACCAGCAGTTCATCCAGGACTTCTCTCATCATGCCCACCCTCTCTTTGACCTGACTTCAAAGGACCAGCCTTGGCAGTGGACAGATGCTCAGCAAACAGCCTTCGAGACTCTGAAATGTGCAGTGACCTCCCAACCAGTTCTCATCTCCCCAGATGACAGCCTGCCATTCCGTGTAGAGGCAGACAGCTCCGACTTTGCCACTGGAGCAGTCTGAGGATGGGAAATGACACCCCATTGCATTCTATTCCAAGAGTCTCAATGCTGTGGAGCATAACTACGAGATCCATGACAAAGAGATGCTGGCAATCATCCGTTCCTTTGAAGAGTGGTGTCATTTCTTAGAAGGGGCCCGGCATCAGTTTGAGGTCTGGACAGATCACAAGAACCTAGAGTACTTCCACACTGCAAAAAAGCTCAACTGATGACAGGCCCGCTGGTCCCTCTACCTGGCAAACTTTGACTTCACACTTCATCACAGGCCAGGTCGGAGTATGGGTAAGCCAGACGCATTGTCACATCAGGCAGACCACAGGACTGGAGCAGGAGACAATGAGGATATTGTCCTGCTTAGGCCAGAGCTGTTTGCAATTTGGGCACTTGAAGGTCTGATAATTCAGGGTGAAGAGGTATCCATTCTAGCAGATATATGGAAGAGCAACCAAGAAGGACTCCATGAGGATGTGGTGGCTAAAGCAGCAGCAATGCTCAAGGCAGGCCGACAGACAGGGACCCGTTCTGTTCACAGTCAGGAGTGGCAATTGGACCAAGGGATCCTAACATTCCGGGAATGCATCTATGTGCCAAATGACCCAGAATTGAGGCAGCAGATTGTACAGCAGCACCATGATTCCAAGGTGGCTCAGGATGCTGGAAGACTCTGGAACTGGTGTCGCACAACTACTGGTGGCCCCAGATGTCATGCTATATTAGTGCCTACACCAGCACTTGTGACATGTGCCTTAGAACCAAGCCCTCCTGTCAGGTGCCAATGGGTGAGCTGCACCCTCTTCCTATTCCTGAAGAAAGGCGGAGCATGGTCTCAGTGGACTTCATCTCAGAACTGCCAGATGTGCATGGCTATGATGCCGTCATAGTGGTTGTGGACAGCATAGGAAAGAGAGTGCACTTCATCCTCACCACTACCACCTGCTCCGCACTGGGTGCTGCCAACCTGTACTACAAAAATGTCTGGAAGTTGCATGGCCTCTCTGATGCCTTTGTGTCAGATCAAGGTCCCCAGTTCATTGTAGAATTTACCAGGGAACTGTACTGCCTGTTGGGGATCAAGCTTCAGGCCTCCACTGCATATCATCCCCAGTCAGATGGCTAGACAGAGCGCGTCAACCAGGAGCTAGAACAGTACCTCCGGATCTTCTGCAGCAAACGGCAAGACGACTGGGATGAGCTGCTCCCGGATGCAGAGTTCCAGTACAACAACCATGTGCACTCTGCAACACAGACCACACCCTTCCTGCTCAACACCGGACATAATCCACGCATGGGCTTTGAACCATGCCAGCACCCCTCTCAGAATGAGTCTGTAAACAAATTTATGAACTGTATGAAACGGGCTCAAGAGGAGGCAAGGGCAGCTCTAGCCAAGGCCAAAGATGACATGGCCTGTTACTATAACCAGTGGCAGACTCCCACACCAGAATATATGCCTGGAGACAAGGTCTACTTGGATGCTGAAGACATTCAGACCATGCACCCATCCAAGAAGCTCTCTCACAAGTTCCTGGGCCCTTATGCAGTGGAGCGTGCAGTGAGATGTTTAGCGTACCGTCTGTGCCTACCCCAGGCAATGCATGGTATTCATCCAGTATTCCATGTTGTCAAACTCCGGCCTGCAGTTGCGGATCCAATTCCAGGTCGGCGAGCGGACCCCCTGCCACTGCCAATAATTGTGGACAATGAAGAGCACTATGAAGTCGAGGCCATCCTAGACAGCCACATTTTCTGCCACAAGCTCCAGTATTGGGTGAAGTGGAAAGGTTTTGGCTATGAGAACTCTTCCTGGGAACCTGCCGAGGGTGTCAGGGCCCCCCTCTGAGTGAAGAAATTCTATGACAGGCACCTGGATGCCCCTAAACTGGTTCAGGGCCTCTACACTCTGTCACCAACACTGTTCCAGTCAGCATGGCATGCATCAAGGTGCTGCAAGCTAGAGGGGGGGTGATGTAAGGGGACATCCCTTCCTGAGCCCATTCCTTCTTCTCTCTTTTCTCCTGTTTCCTTTCCTTTTCCCCTTCCTTTTCTCTTCTTCTCCCCTTTAGATATTCTCTGTACATATTGTGTCTGCATTTCTGATCACCTGACATTGTTCTCAAGGTCATCTGATCCCTTCCTGGTCATCTGACCCTTTTCTGACCACCTGACTTGCCAGAGTCACCTGATGGACATTACCAATCCATTCTCTGGCAATGTCCGAGTTTTTCATCTTTTATTCCCACACTCCTTTTTCAGTGGCTTATGTGTACTATACAGTTGATTCCCATGCTTCTGGGGCCCCAGAAGCGTCCACATCCTGGCACAGGGACTCCTCAGACTTATTCTCTTTGGATATTCCTCTGCCAGGTGAGTAGCTAGCCCTGTACACTGTAGCCACTTGCTAATACATCTTTGGATATCCCTCTGCCAGTTGTGTGAGTTCCACAGCTCTCTGAGGTTGCCCTTACAGAACCCCAACCAGCTTCTTACCGGCCGCCTCAGCACTAACACTAACCCTGATGCGGAACAGCTTCAAGGCATGTCCCAGACATTTATTCATGAGGTCCTGCAACTGGAAACTGCTAGCCCAGGAATGTTATCCAGGAAAGAATGTGTTGCCACTTTAGAATGGGAACTTTACACCCTATGACACCCAGTGGAAGTCTTTGATGGTATTGAGATCCCTTGTACTAAGAAATATTGACCTGTCCCTTCTAAAGCCACTAACAACTCCGCCCCTGCCAGTTCCCCTGGTGCTAATGAACGATCTGCCCCAGTCACTACTACTGGTACCGCTAAAGCCCCTGAGCCTCCTGTCAATAGCAACGTCCCCATGGTCAATCCCCCTGTTCACCCATATTCCAGCATCTCATCTCATTATCAGCCTCTGACCAATTGAAACTTTGGCACCTCAGACAAACACCCTGATGCTGCTTACCAAAGTATGGCCCCCATCTACAATATTGAATAGTCCAAGCACGTATTTGGCTAGGTACTCCAGACTAAACTTACTGTCTCTGTCAGCAAACTCTGCTCCCTTTGGTTATGTTAACGGTCGCTCAGGAATCTCAGGCAATTTGGTCCATCATGCTCCTGGTTGATAACCGTGAGGAAATCGAATGTATAGTGGATAGCAGCTCCCAGATCATCTCCATGTCTGCTGAAGTCGCTAACTATCTTGGCATCTCCTACGATCTCAGCATCATTCTGAACATGCAAAGTGCTAATGGTATTATGTCTCTTGCACCGTTGGTGGTATCACATTATATCTTCAGATCCATGTTTTATGCTCACCCACTTACAATATTCTGCTTGGTCACCCCTTTGATGTCTTAACCAAGAGTACGGTCAATACCCTTAGCAAAACAGAAACCACAATAATGATAATGGACACCAATACCGGACTTTGTTGCACCATCCCTACGTTTCCCTGTGGTCAGCACAAGCAACAGAAGGTTCAGTCCAAGTACAGTGCAGGACTGCCCCGTTGCTTTTGCCACCACCCTCATGGTTAACAACTCTGAGGAAGACTTAGCAGTGGTCCTCAAATACAACTACCAAAAGCACTCCATTATAGTGCAATCACATACTCCACTCAATCCTAAAATGGTAGAAAACCCAAAAACAGTTTCTGACAATCTCTCTCCTGCTTATTTATATGCAACCACTAGCGACCTTACCAAAACTGTTATTCCGTTGCACTCTTATTTTGTTTCTACTAGTCTCTCTGATCCTTTGATTCTTGGTCAAGCATCTGGAATGCTCAATACCCCCTTAGCCCCTGTTTACATTAACATCCCCTTCCCAGCCGTTTACGCCGCCACTCAGCCAAAATGCAAAGGAGTCCAAGTCAAGAAGGAATACAAGCCAGTCACTTTGAAGACCAAGCCTGTTGCTAGCCAGGTCAGTGAAGACTTTCAAATTGAACAACACATCCTTGGCAACCCCTTAGTGAACATACCCAAGCTCGACCCTAATCACCCTCCCTATGTACCTACATCTCGCTTTACCAAAGACCACAAAGCAATATTTGTCAAGAAACATGATACTGGCTTTCTTACCCAAGATAAGCTTAACATACTTGTGGACCTTGTCACTAAGCAACAAAACACTTTTTCTTAGGAAGACTCTGAAAGAGGTAGCCTACAACCCGACTTTTTCCCTCCTGTTTGTATACCAACAATCCCTCATGCCACTTGGGTCCAGCATAACCAACCAATACCACCAGGGCCTCAAAAAGGAAATCTGCAAAATCATCCATAGCAAGATCCAAGCTGGCATCTATGAACCTTCAAACTCTGCTTACTGCTCCCGCTAATTCTGTGTCCTGAAGAAGAATGGTAAACTTTGCCTAGTTCACAGTCTCAAGCCATTAAACCAAGTCACTATTCAACACTCTGGAGTTTCCCCTTCCTCTGACCATGTTGCCAAATCTTTTGCTAGCCGCATTTGCAGCACTACCCTCAACCTCTATATTGGCTACGACAAGCGCATTATTGATCCCGCTTCCCGTGACTTAATGACTTTCCAGACACCGTTTGGCACCCTCCGTTTAGTAACCCTACCAATGGGATCGACTAATGCTGTGCCCATCTTCCACAACAATGTCACTTACATCCTTCAGCCTAAGATCCCCCATAATGCTCTCAGCTTCCTCGACGATGTTGGCATTAAAGGCCCAATTTTATCTCGTTTATTTCTTTCACTTTGATCATTCACTTTTCACTTCCTCTGGCCACTACCATAGCGGTCAGGTCTGACTTTGAGAAAATGTGTTATTTAAAAGACCCCTTAAGGGAGTCAGTCTGTGATGATAATAAAACAAAAAACTAAAAAAATAAAATTGTTTTTTTAGGGCATGGCAGGAGGAAGGTCATTGTCCAAAGGAAGCTTGCCATCCCCCAACTTCCCCCAAAACTCCTCCATCACCCCCACCTCTGATTGCCATGCAATAAAGGTGTTGCAATTGTCCTGATAGTGCAAAAGGGCACCACGCACCCTCACTAGCAATTGGAATTGAGCCTGTGCCACCTACAAATTGTTCTCAGCCACCATCATCTCCCTTCCTATTAACCAACTGACCTCTGCTGCCTTCACCCAATACCGTTCCAAGTTGCCTCTGGGATCAAATGAGAACAGGACTGGTAGGTCCTCCCCCAGCCACTGAATCTCTTCCTCCTCAATAGTAGGTCGAGGAGGAGCCCCAAATCTCTCCATCTAGCAAATTTTGTTAGCGCTACCAGTCCACCATTAAAGATACAGACTTACCAAATCCTTTGCTTCTTTCTCTCCCATTTTGTCTTCCATCTCCACCTCCAGAGACTCCATTTCTACCAGCCTGTTGTTAAACAAAACCAACCATTAGCAGCAGTACAGAACAAGGAAGCAGCTGCTTACCAGGTACTGCTGGGCCCTGCTACAGGCCCCACCTTCTCTGGCACCTTGTCACTACCCAAGCTCCTCTTGACAGCCTTCACCACTGCCACTCTTTTCTCAGGAGGGGTCGCCTCTTGTGGACCCTCTTCCTTGTCCAACTCCACCTAGTGCCATTTAGAACCCTTAGCAGGTACTGGTGTCTTGTTCTCACTTGAATCCACCACCAACTGGCTCTTGGGGCCTTCATTTCTCATAGGTCTTTTCTCCTTGTCTTTGTCCTCCCCGTCACCGGCCCCCTTCTGACATGTTGGTAGGCTTAACAACATCCTTTTTACCACAATGGCCTTACTGGCTGCATTGAGCTCCCACTGCCCTTCCAAGTACTTCCTCACCACCTTAACCAAGGCGGCCTCCTCCACCTTCTTCCCTTGATGACCCCCACAGTGACCCCGTAACAACTGCCCTTGTGCCAAACAGCCTTTGCTGACCTCGTTACATTGGTAACACAAAAAGTTGCCAGTCAGGTACCAGCAACCTTCTAGGTTGTTAAGGTCCCAACAACTGTCATACTCCCAATAACCATTAGCCACTGTTTGTTAGTGGCAAGAAGAGGGTTCTTACTGCTCCCACTCTCTCACAGAAGGATGCCCTAGCAGCTGGCACTACTAGCTTCCTCTCCTTTTGCCCAACTTGTTCCCTTGCACCAGTGCCTGTATCCAACACTGTTGAGGGGAGGCACTTCCTCAACAGCTTCTTCAACTCTCAGTTGTTAAACAACTCGGGAACTGCAATCTACAAACAAAAGACTGTAAGCTAACAAAGTTGTTAAATCAGGAAAAACCTTACCTCCTCATCACTCTCTTCATTGCTCATGTCTGCCCTCTGGTTGCCCCTGCTTTTCTTTGACAGAGTCTGGACTAGCCATTAGCACTTGACCTTTACAACACTAAAAGATGTCCTTACTGGTTCCTTGTCATCCCCTTCAACCTCCACTGCCTTCTCCTTGCCTTTAAGTGACTTCTGGCTAACGGTGTCATTACTATTCAGCTGTTAACTAGAGAACCACTGTTAAAAACTTACTTTTGGAATTGTCATCATTCTCATCCTTGTCTCTGTTGCGGGCCTGGGAGTCCTGGGAGTTTGTGGTAACGCAGGTGACTCCACTCCCATGCTACCGGCAGCGCCTACATGCCAACTTGAGCCCTCCCCATGGTCTTCCCTCATTTGCTTGCTGGCCAACTCAAATGGATCTTTGGGAGGATGCTAAAAGAAAAATTGATCATCAAAAGAGAGCTTGTCAAACAACTAAGAATACCTTAACAACATTGCTAAGCCCTTAGCAACACCATTGAAACTTACCATCATTGGCACTTCCTCATCCTCAACCTCCATTTCTCCCACTGGTATTGCACCCTTAACGCAACCGTTAGCACCAAAAGCATTGTAAGGCCTCATCCAGGCCTCCTCCTTGTACAGGGCATATAATGCCTGGCATTCCTCCCCAACTGCCTCCTGCTCTGCTCACGTGACACCACTCCTGCCTGCCAACTTGAACCAATGGAGATATGTCAACAGGATCAACGTCACCGCCAATTGAGGATTGATTGTGAGCAGAGCCCACCCCATTGCCAGGACTTTTGGTGCCTTCTCCAGGAAGTCCTGGGCAGCCACAAATTGTGCAAAGGTGGTGGAGTAGTTGAAGAAAGCAGGAGTTGACATGATAGATGAGTTGAGATGACAAAGTCCAAAGAGTTGCTGGAATTTATTTATGGCTTTTGGTATAGTGCATGGACCAAGACTCCCCACACGGACCACGATTAATGATCACAAGACTTCAAGGATTTTTCTTTTGACTGGGGACAATCAGTTTTTCAGTCAAGGGGAGATGATATGACCCAGTCAGTGCTAGCTGCCTGACACCAACAAGTCAAATGAAGCACATGACACTGGCACGTGACCACTACCAGCCCAACTGCTAATGACACTGACAGTTACCGACAATTGCCTTAATGACTGAGCTGACCTTGAACAATCCAGCTCCCTTTACAGCCTCTGACTGGCGACTGACAATTGATCGTAACCACGTTACCAACGACCCAAACAATCATAAATTTATTTTCACTTACAATTTTCACTTACAATTTTCTTTCTCAATCTACTTACAATTTTCTCATATTACTTACAATTTTCTCTATTACTTACAATTTTCCTATTCAATAGCGGCCTCCAACATGCGCTATCACATGTGACCGCTACGCTTACTATCTCTTACTGGTTTCCCCTTTTGCTACATTACATACCTATAAATACTGCCTTGTCAGTAGCTAATCATCATCAAATTATACCAGAGTCTAGCCCTCACTTCAGACTACACTTCAGATCTCTTTCTTGCTTTTGCTTTGTTACCAGCTGATTTGGGTTTACTCAGTCCAGTCTCCCTTTGTTTGCTCGCTCAGCTTAATGGTATTGTTAAACTTAGCCCTCATTGCCTTCATTACGCACCATATGGGCACCCTTGTTTCACCTTTGTTAAGCACCATATGGATGCCCTAGTCAAGCCTTTGTTAACACTAGCACCTATGACTTGTATATCTCTGTTAGCCCCTCCTACACTTCTTAACAACCTTCTGGGTCTTCACAGATCTCCCAAAACCGCTGAAATTTGGTAGCGACACCAACAACCACACCGTTACTCCTTACTGTTGCCTCTTACTTCCTTACTGACCCCAACCTCACAACTCCTTACCAAGTTTCTGGGACTTTTGCTTAACTCCTCTCACACACACGTAACGCTACTACTTGCTAGCTACCCTATCTAGTTGATCTTGTTGGTTGTTTCCTGCATGGCAGCTAGGTGGCAAGTCAGCGCATCATTGGACAACACCTTGACGTCCAACTCTTGTGTCATTATGCCATCACTGATATTATCTCTGCACAAATATGGTCACAAAAATGTGGTCACAAAATAGATGGAGAACATAGCAAACCAACAAGAAAAAGAGGAAGTACATGTAATTGGAGACAATATGGAGGTGCTCGGGTGAAGTAGCAGTGTTATAGCAGAATGCGACAAAATTTCCAGCCTGCAGACTACAGAGGGCACTGCAGGCTTGCAGAGACAAGTTGGGGCAGTTGGATTCCAGCCATTCAATGGATTGTTCGGCTATCTTGTTGCCATTGGCATGATAGGTAACAAGGTAGTTGCAGCAGGACAGGAGGTCAGGGAGGATGAAGAAAGTAGGTTCTGAGGAGTTGGCAACCATGATAAATCTTGAAAGGCTAGCTCAAAGTATAACCTTCTTATATAGAGCTGTAAATGTATTCAAAGAAAAAATTGAATAATCCAGAGCAGATGGGATCACATGTGAATGCCACAGCTTTGAATGTCAACTCTTACTAAGATGAATAAAACACTATATATGTCTGACTAGAATGTGTCAGAGTAACTATTGCAAGGTGGTGTTCATCCACGGTTCACTGTCACAATTTAGCTCACAACTCAAGTCAAACATTAATTAGACCAGTTTGGTGCCTGACTTAGCATTTCTCTGAATACACTCTTGAAAGAACACTGTATCCTGACACTTGGATCACTCAGACATTGAATTGTAGAGGGCTGGCTTCATCCACTATGAAGATTGAATGACTGACAGTTGCTTGCCACTGGCAAGAACCTGGTTCACTCTGGGGTCACAAAGCTATAATGTGTTGTTGTTTGGACAGGTACTAGTCCAACTGGTTTGTCATGTGTAATTCTGGCGTGTTTCATTTTTAGGCAGGTACATTACACAAATTTCCTTGAACAAACTGTCCCTCACTTCCCTTTCTGGTGCCCTGAATATGTCTGTTTCCCATCATTGCATCAGAAAAAGTCCCCTGGACAGATATTTCCAGTTGCGTAGTAGAGAAACATACAGAAATAATGCCGACATTGCAGATAATATTGCATAGTTCTCTGCACCCTCAAATGCAACAATAAGGATTTGGTTCTGAGTGGTACAAGATAGGTCTAGCATCAAGCAGAACAATATATGAGATCCACCATCTGTTGCAGGAGCCAGATGAATTGAGAAACTTATATTATTTTGTAACAAGTCAACAGTATATATACTGTATTTCAAAGTATGAAATAAAATAAGAATAGGAATGTATTTATTGGTATGAGTGAGTTGCAGCAGAGGACAATATGATACATGGCATGATCTGGTTGTAGGTTTATGGAAGGGCTGTAGTACTTGGCTAAAGCAAAATACTGTAGTTCTGGGGCTTGGTAGTAAATCATACTAAACTGTTCTAATGAGACTCTTGAAGTATTTCTGGAGTTCTGATGAAACATTCATGTTCTGATGAGGAAACACAACATTGGTCCTTCCTGCTGTCTGCACCCTGCCCACGACCTGATATTCTGTCTCTTCCACCTAGCACTTCATATTTCATGACTTCTGATGCTTCTGGGGCTTGCCTGGCAAGTCCTAGAGTCACCACATTCTGGAGTTCTTCCACTTCCAGGAAAACATTCATGTTCTTGGAAAGACATGAATGTATTTGTTCCAGCTGTTTAAAACATGCTAGGAACATATTCATCCAATGCCCTCCTTCCTAACATTCTCATTTCCATGTAGTCCAATGTCCTGACTTTTTCCTGAGCCAGCCTTTTCCCTTCTGTCTTCTAGAGTATATGTTTCTGAAATATCAAGTACTCTCTTGAACTCAGAACTTCTCCACTGCTTCCAAGTCTTTCCATATTGTTTTCCCTTTATTCTAGACCACTCCCAGCTCATCATTTACCATCCCAACATTCCTGTGGCACAATGAAACTTCTCCTTTTGGATATCCTTCCCCATGGGTCTTTCCCCTAGTCAGAATCATTCCAAAATTTCTTTCTCCCTGTTCTGGAATATTCCACCTTATTCGTATGGTTCCCCTCTTTCCTTCTTTGCCTACTTTCAATGATTTCATATTCCAGACCTTCCTATCTTTTTATTCTATGGAGTAAGATGTCAGATTCTTTGATTATCTCTTGATTAGAGGTATCTGGCAGAGATCTGCTATGTCCACCATTCCAGCAATAATAATCAATATTTAATGCCCATTTTTTTCGTCCCCCTACTTGTCAGAATACTCTATTATTTTATTAGCCCTTCAGCAATGTGAATTATTTAGGTGTTTCCATGTTTTTCTAGGTTTCTGGGGAGTTGTCTGCATGTTATGCCTACAGTTTTCAGCACATAGTATGGTTTGTTTTAACCAGGCCTTATGACTTTAGACATACAGTCATATCAGGGCATATAATCAAAAATCAGTACATACTGCGGAAGATTCGGATTGGCAATATATTTTGCAACTCCCTGTGACTTTGAATCCCTCATGTAGTGACCAATTCCATATAGGCACTTTTATCCCTTATCAAGAATCAAACTCTTGCACCCAGGCATCATTTTTTACTGGCAATTCATCATTGCCTTTCAAACAAATTTTAAGGACCAAGTCATTTTGACCAACTAGCCCATCCCGAGCACCGGTATCGCCATTCTTACATGGTACATATCCTATGACACATTCACAACCCGCAGCCATGTGCCACTCCAGCTCTCTCCAAAATTCAATTCAATCCAATCCATAATGATATTCTAAACTTAAGATTCTCATTTACTATACATACACACTAACAGAAATTGCAATAAACGAGCATCGTGTAAGTCTCTTCCCCCTCACTCAAAATCGCCACTCTCAGGGACATCAAACCCCTCAACCTGAACGTTCCATTGCCACCTGCCTTCAAGGAACCCAGTCGCCGTGTCATCTAGCAGGATCTCGTTACGTTTCTGTACATATACCTGGGCGAAACTGTGAAAAACAATGACCACACCAAAATAAATATAGGGTACATACAGTCTTATCCGTAACCTTCTGTCGCAAAGCCGGTATACACTCGGGCTCAACATGAGACTCGAGGAGCTCAGACAGATCCTCGACCGCCCTCTCCAAATCCCTCTGATTATCCTCAAACAGCGCCTTCTCATTCGTTTTTTGAAGATAATACGCCATGGCGTAAGTCCATTTGAGCGTCATGCGGCACTTTTCCACCTCCTCGACGGCCTTCTTCATGAACTGCACCTCAATCCACGTGAGTGTGGACGTGAGCTGCATTTCTTCCATCTTTTTCTCGGTCTTGGCATAGAGCTCAAGTGAGAGCTTGGCGGATTGTTCGTGGTTCGCCCAGCGGTTGTAGTACTGGGTGCGGGTTAGTAAAAGAGAGGTAGAGACAGAGGAAGAAGAGCACGCACGTGGAGATATCGCTCGAGGGAGGCGCGGCTGCGGGATTGGGCGTCGCGTGCGTCGGAAGAGGCCTTCTCGTCGTATCGATTACAGGAATACCATGATGTTCCGTGGTCCTGCCACGGGCCCATGCAAACCCAACAAAACTCGTGTTTGCATTTCTTGCATGTCATGTGGCTGTTAGGGGGGTGTTAAGTTTAAAAAGATATAAGCAAAGGAATAACGCTACGCACTTGCATCCGCCGTTCTTCTCAATCGTGCTTTGACACTTGGGACACTCTTTCGTGTTGCTCTTGATCCAATTGGCAGTCTCGCTGTCATCGCGACACTTCTTGAGCCACATCTTCGCAACGGCACACACTACGGGGCGATGGTCGCTCTCCACTGGGCACCCAAAGCAAAACTTGTGCTCCTTTCCGACAGACTCCTTGCCAATACCGCGAGCGCCACACGAGACGATGGGGACGAGTGTTGAAAGGATGGACTTACCGGAAGCTGAGGGACAGGAAACGGTGTTTGTGCAGGAAGGGTAGGGGCAGTACTTGAGTGCGGGGTTGGAGGCGACAAAGTGGCGCACGAGGAGTTCCTGGAAGCGTTCCCAGACGGAAATGTCCAGAATAGAGTGGATGAAGGTGTCTGGAGCGGTGAGGGAGCAAGACTCGGCCATGCAGCGGATGACGTGCTCGGCCTCGTCGGTGATCTTGGATGTGGCGTAGGCAGACCAGCAGTCGGAGCAGAAAGCGTGGGAGCACAAAAGAGAGAGGGGCTTGAGAGACGGCGATTCCTCGCAGCAGATCGGGCAGCTGAACGTTCCCGGCGGTGTCGGTGTCGGCGCCGGCGGGAGGAGCGGCTTGGAGGACGAGCCAAAGCCGAAGAATTTCGCGGCAGCGCGCGTCGGCCGGCGGGTAGTTGGCGGGGAGCGGATGGGGGCGGGCGGTGCCGGCGGCTCAGGAACGGCGAGGCCGGCGTCGATGAGGACTTTGGACGAATTGTCCATGTATTTCTCGATCAGACGCTCTTTATTCCACGCCATAAATCGAAGCAACACCGCGCCGTTGTCCTCCTGCCAATTCACTATCGGTCAGACTTAGTCTACGACCGCTTTTGAAAGGAACACTCACGTCGACACCGAGGATCCCGCATATGTGGTCGATATCGTCTTTCATGCGTCGCTCGACCGCAGTCTGGCTCAGTGATTCGTAATCAATCTCGTATCCCTTGCGCTTTGCCTTGGGTGGGACCTTAAAATCGTCGTTGTACGCATCGTCCAGCTCCATGTTGTCTTCGTCGTCTGCAAAAATCACGTCATCAACGCGCACATGAGAGAGAGAAAGGGGCATCGTCTGACCTTCATCCTGCATGCCGTCCATGTCATCGTCGTCGTCGTTGTAGTAGTAGTCTTCGTCGTCGTAGTATCCATCGTCGGACGACATGGCTAGGTCGGGCTGATCGATGATCAAATCGCTGCGGTTTGTAAGTTGGTGGTAAGAGACCGACTAGCGTCAAGGATAAATAAAGCCGATACCACGTGATCTTTGCTCGGATGTAAAATAATAACTAACTCTGCTTAATACATTAGCACAGCGTCATGTTTTTATGTCCTTTTGTCATAAACTTCAATTATCTGGCTCCCCTCTACAATTACCATGCCAACTACATTTGAACCTTCCGTCACTCGGAGCAATCAGGTCGCCGAAGCAAGAGTCGATGCTTGGGCTACTCATTAATTATCTTGAGAACTTTTTTTTTTGGTGGTATCATTATCTGATAAGCTTATTGTAAAGAAGTTGGCTACATGTTACTAGGATCAAAGGCACATAAGATAATATGTCAGAAGAAAAACAACCTTAACTGTCGGCGAGCAGTGGAATTTTAGATAGGATGAGATAGATGTGATGGATACTATTCTACAAATGACCACAAATCGTAACATAGTGTGGGAGCACCGATGGCACACAGTCTAAGGTTATGGTAAGAGCAAGTACAATAATTGAGTTGGAAATGCGCCTCCAAATACATCCAAACACACCCACCGGGGTCCGAGCCGGGCGTGCCGAATGTTAGCCCTCACTTTATTTTTGGTCTTCACCTCCATCTGCATCTGCAATCGTGGCACCGTTTCCTGCTGCTATGCGTAGTCTTGGACGTTGTGCTCTTGTTTCCGATTTTACAGGCTTGATTAATGATTAATCAGCGCTTTCCTGTAAAATTCGACACAAATGTGCAAACATGTTACCGAGTGCATGTCTCAATCCGACCATACCCCTTTCTCTCCTCCTGCACTCTCTAGCCCATCGGGAACCCACAGTAACGCCCGTACTCATGTTGCTGTTGATGCAGAGTGTCTGTGAGGTCGATCTGCGGCTTGTGTAATGTGTCGTTATGTTGACTCGGCGTTCTCTGGACTGGATGTGGATCTCCACTGGCACTGCCCCTTCTTGAATTCACTTCAGCCTTCATGTATCTCTTGCATCAAGACATGACATATAGTTTCACTCAGTCATCTAGTCTCTCTCACGGGACGCTCTGTGCACCTGGTTCAAGTCGACGAAATGGGATAGGATAGGTCGTCTGTTCTGTGATGTGGTCCTTTGCCGCGAAGACAAGCACAAGAAGTGCACAAGAAATAGGGGCTATGTAGTCAAGAAACTCCAACAGCTCTGGCGGCGCTGAAGACTTCGAGAAGACGCACGGCTTTAGGCTTTTTTCTTCCCTACTAGGACTGACTACCTCAAGCGCGTCTCCTCAGTGCCCAAGACATACTCACATGACCAGACGCGTCGTCTCCCCATCGGACCCCAAAATTTCCCTCTCCGCCTCAAAACGCGTTGACTGAATTCCTACCGTGTCTCTACACGTGACAATTGTCTTATCGTCCCAAACGGCCATGTCAAACACACAACCTGTTCTCCCCTCGCTCTCTATCCCCCCTGCTTATCCCTTCCATCCCAGCTCCTCACACTCGTATTCTTATTCTAGCTCTGTCTCCCTGCCGCCCCTCTCTAGCTGGGGTCCTTTCACACCCTCGTCGCCGCTGCGCTCGTCCTCCCCTTCTCCTACGACGCCCTCGAGGGAAAGGGAGAGGGACTTTTCTGCGTGTCTGTGCCCAGCCGTAGGGGTGAGATCGAGCCCGGGCTTTGGGCTCGAGATTGGGAGGAAGGTCGAGGGTGACGATGATGTCACTGAGGCGTGGGGAGGTGACGATGCGAAAACGACACTTCCAGGTATCAAGTCGCTGTTCTCGCAAGAACTGTACACGGCCCAATTGGGCGCGTCAAAGCTGGTCACATCACAGCTACAGAGTCGTTTTTGTCACCGGCAACACACACTCTCGAAGCTCACAGATCACTCAACATATGGATGTGCATACCCACACGCCGATGAATATACCGATAGTGAAGATGACACCCATGATGACAACGACAATGAAGACGATGAAAGTGAAGGACTCAGTTTTACCGATCTCGACACCCGCGCGACGTTCTTTAGCATATCCGCCGAGCGTGGGCGGTGGAGGTACGAACCCCCACTCCACCCGCCCTATCCCCAACGCCCGCCCGTACTCCACCGCCAATCAACACCCATGGCCTCCCCGCCCCCAATCTCAGGCCTTAGCATTCCCCAACGGCCGATATCAGAACCTCTGCCGTCAACGTCGACGCCTCCCCCTTTGCACGTGGAAGAACGGGAGGAGTTTGTACCCGAAGTTGCATCATCTGCGATTGAGGCGGGCGATGTTGCAGCGTCTCCGGATCTTGGGAATGCGGATGGGAGTTTGGATATGAGAGTCTATTCGCCGCTACCCCCGTCTTCGCCGCCGCTTTCGTCTTCACCCGCGCCACTGGTGCGCTCGATATCGCCGTTGTCGTTCGCACCGTCCTCGCCTCGTCTTCCGCCCTCGAGCCCTCTGTCGTTTTTCGACTCGTTGCCCCCGTCTTCTGAAGAGGAGCTTGAGAAACCGAAGGACGGGGACGTGCAAATTGGGGACAAGGATATTGAGAAGCTCACTTCTGATGCTTCTTCTGACGTTGCTGAACAGGTAATAATTTGTTTCTTTGACCTGCGCTGTCCTTCTAACTCTATCCCTTATAGCTGGAGCTTGTAAATGTACAACGGGGAGTAATGATGGAGCAAGATCCGGAGCAAACTTCAAACCCAGAAGACCTTTCGGTTCATTCCGAACTCTGCGTAGGCTCTGATGCCTTTTCACGCCAGAATTCGGCCCTTACCCCGTTATCGGAGAATTGTATGTCATCGCTCACATCATGCACGGATATGGAAGAGAAGGATGCTCCGTTGGGATGCAAGAGTGATGCCGCCGATGATGCGGCAGTTGCTGTTGCGAAGGAGCTCTTTGGGGATGAGGAAGAGATTGGGTCTAGTGAGATCGAGATGGATGGTTCGGGCTCGGGCGAGGATTTGGATGAGAGTCTGGGCGAGGCGTCGAACTCGAGTTCTAGATGGCAGCAGGAGGGAAGGGCGAAGTTTAAGTTGAAAGATGGGGAATGTGTGGTTGGGGCATTGAGGACGAAGAATGAGAATGGGGTTGGTGGTGTGAGGAAGGTGGGGTTGGTGAAGAAGATGAGGAAGGAGAAAGAGCGTGACCAGGAAGGAGACGGGCTGCCTGGGAAGAAGACAAGAGTTGAGCCGTCAGATTCGGTTGTGGAGAGGAGAAAAGTGAAAAAGGAGGTCAAGCGTAGATTTGAGGAGGACCATGAAGAGGAGAACAGGCCTACGCTGAAGCAAAAGAGACAGAAGAAAATTGTTGGTGATGGTTTGACGTCACAGAAACGTTTGGCGCGTCTGGAGACCTCGGGTTCCCTAACTTCCGGTTCGACCTCTACATTAAAACACCAAACATCCATGCATATATCGACCGGCGCCTCATTGTCCAAACCCCGGTCTTCCGACGAGACAAAAGCCAGATTGAAAACGTCTCAACTTCCGCCAAAGAACCCCGAAACTGAAGCGCTTCATGCGGAAATACGTGGTATGATAATCGAAAGCATGGCGACGTCGCGTGCGTCCTGTCTGCCTGCGTCGGCGTTGTACAAGAGCGCGATGCAGTGCCGGCCGTCGCTTGGGGCACAGCGGAGCGAAAAGGATTGGATGGAAATTATTGAGACCGTATTGAGGGAGGGTGAGGCGGCGAGAGGAGGATGTGGGGTTTTTGGGAAGGTGGAGAGTAGTTTCAAGGTTGGTTTTCGGTTTCCGTTTGTTTTCTTTTATTTTGTTGCGTTACCCGGTTTCTGGTGCTCGGTTGGCTGATGGGAAATGTTTCGTTATGACAGGACGAATCGGGTCGACCGCTGGAGGCACAGTGGTTCTATGTACCGGAGATGGATGAAGACCAGGAACGTGCGGCGCTTATTAGGAGTATGATGCCCCGCCCTGCAAAGAGGAGTGTGACGAAGAAGTATAAGCAGTATTATTATCGGCCGCTCGCGAAGATTACGAGGTGGGATCCGGAGGATGATCTGTGATTTGAACTGGAATTTGTCGGTGTCACGGCTTCTTTTTTACTCTTGGTGATTCCGTTCCATTTGTACCTTTTTTTTTTTCGTCAATTTGTTTCTTCGTTTGAGTTTGTAGCCTTGTTGTGAGGCGCTTTTCAGTCGATACGGTTCGGCTGATGTTACTATCATTTCACTCGTTCTTGGAGTTTGTCAGAATTTCTTGGAACTAGATTTGATTATTCATCCTATTCTATTATTGGTATTTATCATGGTCTTTTTCCATTCATTGTTCATTTGTACATTGATTACCTTGTTGGATGTACACAGACTACAGTCAAACTTATTATAAACAATAACTCTCATTAATGATAACCTCTTAAAGCAATGATTTTCTCCATTGACTTTGTTTTCCAGAGAATTTCAATCAACCTCTCATTCATGATAAAGATGGGTGGGACATCAAATGGGACTGCTGATCTATCACCTGCAGCTGCCAGTTGGGATGCGCCAGCTACACCTGGTCTTCATTCTTTCCCAAGCACCAGTGACCACTGTCAGGATCCTCCACCACCACTGACCTTGGTTGACAATGATGAGGAATTGAAGATGGAAGGGATGCTGGATAGCTGCTTCTTTAGGTGGAAACTCCAATATTTAAGATGAAGTGGAAGGCTTATGGCTTTGAGGAGATTTTTTGAGAACTGCAGGAGAATGTACATGCACTCAATCTGATCTAGACTTTTACAGGCAACACTACCTAAAGCAATCTGCAGTATCTTCTCATTATCCACAGCTGACCAAGCAATCCTGGACACTTTTGACCTTGCACATTGAGGAAATACATGCTAGAGGGCGGGGGGTGATGTCAGGGGGGGATCTTTATTCTAGTTCTTCTATTTCTGTGCCTTTTCACTTTCCCTCATTTTGTTCCACTTTTCCATAGTCATTGAATAGATTTTTTTGGGTCTCCCTCTGTCAGCTGTGTGACTGAGCCATAGCCCTTCAGAGGTCACTTTTATAGTACTCACAGACATCAACTTCATGCAAGATCCACTTTCTGTGATAATTATCAATGGTTTGTTCAATGATAAATGAGAACTTACCACTATCAGCAACAGCTAGCATTACAACAGTCCTCGTCAGCACTAAGTCCACACTCTCAAGAGGAGCCTATTCTGAAGTCCAAGAGGGCAAAGACTGTATAGAATAGCCAGATGAGGAGATGAAGGCAGGTGAACTGCCTTTGTCAGCAGGAGCTTCAGAAAAGAAGGCTAGAGAATAGAAGAGCCTTCCTCAGAATTCTCTATCACAAGTGCAGAGTGCACCCAAAGAAGGATTGAGACCACTGATGCATTTATTCAACCCAGAAATTGTTGTGAAACTTTGTTGCTACAGGCTACAACAACTAGTTGACACATCTTTATGATGGAACATCAAGTGGGGCTGCTACTGTCTCCAGCCCAAGATGATCCTGGCCATCATCAAGATTCCCCCCTGCTGCTGACCTTTGTAAATCATGAGGATGAGTATAAAGTAGGAAGATACAATACAACTGTCTCTTTAGCCAGAAGCTCCAGTTGAAGGTGAAGTGGAAGATTATAGTTTGGAGGAGGTTTTAAAGGAACTGCAAGAGAATGTACATGACCCCAATTTGGTCCAACAATTCTTCCAGGGGCATCTTGATGCACTAAGAGCAATCCAAGGTATGTACTGCCAAAGAGTTTGAAGGTTTGGCAAGAGGTGCAATATCTGTTATGTAATTACACAATGTACATGCAGCAACATTGTCAGTTAATAATAAGTCTTTTTTTTGCATTTGTCTTTCATTGGTCAGCATTTCCATTTCCACAGCCTCCATTTTTGTTCTCCACAAGGGAGTCAGGGTGTCATCCAAGTATATGACTACAAAGATGTCATTCATGTTGTGGAAGATGTCATTCTTGAAGTACTTTGTCATTCTGAAGGGCATTACTAAGTATTTGAAGAATCCATAGCATGTTTGGAAGGCCATTTTCTGTTTGTATCCCAGGACAATCCAGATGTTGTTGTATTAATCTTGGTGTAGATTTTGGTACTCCAGAGTCAATTCACCAGGTCTTCAATGAGGGGAAAGATATCGCAGTTCTTTTGTGTGACTTGGTTCAAGCCCCAGTAGTCAATGCAGAGGTGGAGTGATCTGTCCTTCTTTTTGGCAAAGAGGTTGGAAGCTCTGGCAGGGGAGGACAAGGGTTGGATGAATCCTTTGCTCAGCATCTTGTCTGCTTCTGACATGTTGTAGACCTTTCTGAAGGGTGGAGAAGTTCTTTCTTCAAGGTCAATCTGGTAGTTGTAGGTTTAGTGTGGAGGGAGTTCCTTGGTACTGCCCTCAGAGAAGAAATCTACAAATTCATGGTATTTAGGGGACAACTTCCTCCAGGATCTGAGCTTCAAATTTCTTTGGGGGCTTGGAGAGTTCTTTTGGGGTTTTCAGTGGCTTGAGCACAGAGTTCTTTGGGGGGTGTGGGGGGTGATATATAGCTGGTGGGCCTGAGTCACATTCTGAAGGAGCCTAGCAAAGGGCACAACTCCAATGATGTGCAGGCTGCGTCTAGGGTACCTAGCTTGCAGGAGTTGTGGGCTTTGGAGAGGACAGTTGGGATGGGGAATGACCTTTGAACTTGTTTTGGAGGATGTTCAGAGGAAAGAAGCCAGATGGTGAGGTCAGAAGGGGACCTTGCTGGGTTTTGGCAAGGGGGGAGAGGGGAGTTTTTGAAGGTGTCTTTGCAGGTGTTGTAATTCTGGTTTTCTTTTTTCTTCTGAAGGTCCCTTAGAAAAGACTGGAGGTGGGAGCAGGAGTTTGAGGGGTGAGAAATGGTTGGGGTTGGGCTCCTCCTTGATGGTGGGGGTGTGTTGCAACCAGAGCAAGATTCTGGCTGCTAACAGGGTGTTGTTGCCATAGGTCATGTTCATGGTCTTTCAGTTGATGTTGGGGTTTGCATCATGTAGCTAAGGCAGTCCAAGGATAATCAGGATTGCAAGGTGGAGTTGGATGATCTGGAGGTTCACTGAGAATTCAAGGCCATTTGACAGGGAGATGCTGTCAATGTTGTGGTATGAGATCAACCTGGAGGAGATCAGATTCCCATCAAAGAGTTGGAGCTTGATTGGAGTGTTCATTTCCTTACCTAAAAGGCCCAACTCTGTACTGGCAAAGGTTTTGCTTGTGCTACTATCAATTAGAGCTGCTTGGGTGCTGCCCATCAACCAGAGCATGATGTTGATGATGAAAGAGCACACAGAGTTGAGATATAATTTTCCAGGGGTTTCAGTTTTGGGTTGCCTGATCATTGAGGGGAAGGAGAAAGGGGATGGAGGAGGGATTGTCACAGTTTATAGCCATAGTGAAATGTGGTTCATAGCCTGGAGTTACAGGAGGTCTAGAACAATAGGTGCTGTCTTGTGTAGACAAATGACAAGCATCCAGAGCTCCTACATGGTTTCATCTTCAAAATGTAGCAGAACATACTTATAATGTGTGATATCCCTAATAGAGGATAGTCTGCTGTTAAAGAGTCAGAGCTGGATGGGACTGAGGAGCTAGATCAACCAGAAGGGATACTAGTGAGCCCAGAGCTTGAAGTTGTCTGTAGCACTGCTATTGACTAGTGTGTTAGCAGTGTTGTAGCAGGAAAAGAGGAAAGAGCAGTCTGGAGAAGGAAGAATTGCAAGGATCAGGAGAAGAGGTAGGCTGTGAGGGTGTCTGAAGTGAGTGCCAAAGCATGTATATGTGAAACTGTGGCAGAAAAGATGTCAGGGTTGATTCCACAATTCAGTGCATCTTCTAATTCAACTAAATTGTTGACTTGTTTTCTGCATATTGAAACTTGAACTTGTCACTGTTTATGGTCTAGACTGCATGCCTGGAAGCATATCAGTCTGGGACATTCCTGGACAAAATGTCCTGATTTGCCATACAGTGGCATACCTCATTGCAGTGGCATTGCTTCTTGGTTTCCTTGGAAACAGTGCATTCCAAATAGTGTGTCTAATTGACCTGTAGTCGTTCATTCTCCAGTTCTGATTCTGTGGTATCTGAGGGCTCTTAATCCTGCTCTGTGAGCCCTTTCTCTGGATTAGAATTCAGAGTGATGGCTTGAAGACAAGTCAAGAGGTGGTGCTATATCCAGAGTTTGTTGAAGGTCAGGGCATACCTGCAGGATTAGCCACAAGACAAGGAGTGTTACTGGGTTTGGAGAGGCTTGAGCAAGGTTGCCAGTGGGTTCTGGAAGGTTGGGAAGCATTGGGGGCCTGCCAAGCTAGTCCCATGCCAGTGAGCTCTTCTTAATAGTGCTGATAAATCTGCATAATGATGTTCTTAAGGTCTGTTATATATGGTCAGTTTTGGAGCAAGTTGAAGGAGTTGGAGGACCTTGTAGATGCATTCTATGAGAACTTTGTTGAGTTGGAATCAAAGAGCATGATAGTTCCAGCCCATCTCATATGCCTCTCTCTCAAACCAAATTACAAAGGTTGTAAAATATTCCTCCAGGCTCATCTGGAGTGACACCAGTTTTTGTTTGGCTTCTGCAGCAGTGTTGTAGACACTGGACTTGGAGGAGAATCTCTGGACAAAGACTTCCCAATTGGAGAACAGCAAGTGATTGAGGTTATACAAGAGAGGAGCAGTGTAGTAGTCTAGGGCAATGCTATGTAAGTACAGCAAGTCAAAAGTGATGCAAGCTTGGTTCATGGTAAATGTATGGGTTTTTCTTGGAAAGTCTTGGGGCACTGGACTAAGAAAGTGTGTCACTTCTGGATGTGATGCCCATGGAAAGGTTCAGGCTTCTGAATGTCTAGGCATCCTTTCCAAGTTAGATTCTCATATACTCTGTGAGTTTCTCCCTATTTGTTACTGTTCTGGAGTAAAGGAGCAGCATTGGAGTAGTATAGTTGTTTCTGCTCCTGCCTTGAGAGAAGGCATCTACCACAGGTCCCCATCCTCCAAGTGACCCTCCAAGAGGGCCTCCAAGGCCTTCTGAATTTCTATAGTTGTTAGACGGTCTGCTGGAGGCTCAACTTGGAGCTGCTCAGAAGTCAGTCTGGAAGAGGCTCCTGAGACACCTAGGTATAGGGCTCCAGTAAAAGGTCCACCTCCCCCAAGGGCATGAGGGTATCTGAGGTTGCAGAAAAAAGCCTTGCTTATAAGTCTAAAGAAGTCTTCAGAAAGTCCTTGAATTGGAATCATGCTGCAATCAGCTGGAGAGTTTTGATGGAGCTTTTCAATTAAGAGTGCAGGGGTAGTATGTAGGGCAGGGCCCAGAAAATTAGTTCTGCAAAATGGGTTGGTGAGGGGGTTGCCTAGCAGGGACAGAGGGTGGTGCTCAGAGATCAAAATAAGGCAGCTGGTCTTAAAGTTTGGCCTGAGGCAGTCAGAGTGTCCTGCAAGATTCTTTGTTGACATGACTGAGAGTGTGATCCAATTACACTTCTTCTTCTTACTTAGCAGCTTTCCAGAAGGCAGTAACTTGGAGGCCTGGTTCCAGATGCAAAGGTTATTAGCATTGAGAGCTGAGTTGAAGTGTGGCAGGGCTAACAGGTCAACAATTCAGATAGCAGGCTGGTCAAGTAGTCTTCTAGAAGAGTTGAGATTCAGAAGGAATGCTAAGGCCACTTGGAGAGGTTGCTTTAGTGCTGAGCTTCAGCATTCTGGGAAAATAATAGTTTTCAGAGGTGCAAGAACACTTCTAGTTCTTTTATACATGGAAGGAAGAGGCAGCATCAGAGGGGTCCACAAACTTTCTTGGAAACAGGAAGACATGAGTTTTTCTGACAGCTCATCTTGTAGCAAAGCATCATTTTAAAGAAGTTTGAGTATTTGCACTGGCTGCTCATAGAGATTGTAAAATTTTACCAGGCAGTTGTTGAGCAGGGGCTGACTACAAAGAGAACAGAGTGACAGAGTGGTTTAGAGACTGTTAATAAGGCAGACAACCTCAGTGATGAATAAAGCACTATATTTAATATGTATATACCTGTTAATGAGGTAGACACTGAATGAACATAAGTAATGATAATGACAATAATTAATGGCATGGACTTACACCTCAGTGATGAATAAAGCACTGAGGTTTTATGAAATGAAATGGCAGAAAAACATATGAAGTTATTACATAATATATGACATGACTTATTGGGTATGTCATATCCTTAACACTCCCCCTTGATGTGAGCACAGTCATGGACTAGGCAATGCCAAGGAGTTGGCAAAACTTTTTGAACTTGATGCTTGCAAGTGACTTAGTTAAAATATCCACAATTATATCAATAGTCAAGATGTAGATATGGCCCGAAGAGATGTTTTGTTGAATAAAATGAAAGTGAACATCAATATGCTTGGTGCAGACCCCCAATTACAGGTCTTTCTCTGTGGAAATAATCTCACATGACTGCAAAGACTACTAGAGCTTTCCAATCATGTTTCAACACTTTTCATGTCTATTCTAAGCAAGGGAGTGCCCTTTTCCCAAGGCACAGCACTCCATGCCATGGATAACCAGAGCTCAACCTACAACCCTAGCATGTTCCTGGCTTTAGCATAGCACTGCCAGCCTAATCCCAATTGCTCCATCCTCAATCATATCTCTTGTCCAGAGATTTACAAGTCCAAACTTTTGGCTTAGTAATCTATACCCTCACTGCTGGAGTGCTCTCCATTGCTAACTAGTAATGCAAGGAGCCCCTTGTTATGCAGATTGCCACAAGTGTTGCCTACCATTGCTTCCTTCTTCTAAGTTTTGAGTTACAAATAGCAGATGCTCTTAAGCTCTGTGATAGGAATTCATCTACTTGGCTGCCTGTTGTCCCAACCTAGTAAGGGTAGTGTAGCTTTGTTTAGTATAGGGATACTTGAGTACTGCCCATATTGCTGACTTGTGCACTGAGGGATCATTTCACTGTCATGGCTACAACTACAAAGTATTTAGTTTGATTCTTGCTAAGGGATAAGAGTGCATATACGGAAAAAAACCTCGGTCACCACATGGGTTATTCAATGTTGCAGGGAGTTGTAAAGTATATTGCCAATCCGAGTCTTCCGCAGTATGTACTGATTTTGATCATATGCCCCTCCATAAACCTATAACCAGATCATGCCATGTATCATGTTGTCCTCTGCTGCAACTCACTCATACCAATAAATACATTCCTACTCTTATTTTATTTTATACTTTGAGATACAGTATATATACTGTCAACTTGTTACGAAATAATATACCCCAAGTTTCCCGATTCATCTGGCTCCTAGATAGTAGATCTCATATATTGTTCTGCTTGATGCTAGACCTATCTTGTACCACTCAGAACCAAATCCTTATTGTTGCACTCGAGGGTGCGGAGAACTATGCAATATTATCTGCAATGTCGGCATTATTTCTGTATGTTTTTCTACCTATGCAACCGGAAATATCTGTCCAGGGGACTTTTTCTGATGCAATGATGGGAAACAGACATATTCGGGGCGCCGGAAAAGGGAGTGAGGGACGGTTTATTTAAGACAATTTGTGTAATTGTACCTGCCTGAAAATGAAACACGCCGGAATTACACACGACGAACCAGTTGGACTAGTACCTGTCCCGACAAAAACACGTTATAGCTTTGTGTGTTGGGAAACCCGACCCATCCGGTCGGTGAATACTCCCCTCTGTCCTGGATACTTCAGGGTCGATAACCGCGCGCTCGTGATGTTTTTCCCAACCCATGTCGAATTTGGGCTCAAAGGCATCATGCCAGGATATTGCCACTGATGGGGGTCGATCCGCCGCCTTTGTTGGGAAACATTGTGACCCCAGAATGAACAACTGTCGGTCATTCAATATTCGTAGTGGATGAAGCCGGCCCTCTACAATTCAATGGCTGAGTGATCCAAGTGTCAGGATACAGTGTTCTTTCAAGAGTGTATTCGGAGAAATGCTGAGTCAGGCACCAAACCGGTCTAATTAATGTTTGACTTGAGTTGTGAGCGGAATCGTGACAGTGAACCCGCGGATGAACGCCACCTTGCGATAGTTACTCCGATACATTCTAGTCAGACATATATAGTGTCTTATTCATCTGAGTAAGAGTTGACATCTGAAGCTGTGGCGTTCACATTTGACATCCGAAGCTGTGGCGTTCACATACATTCCTCCAGATCATTCAATTGTTTTTTTTTTTTTTTTTTTTTTTTTTTTTTTTTTTTTTTTTTTTTTTTTTTTTTTTGAATACATTTACAGCTATATAAGAAGGTAATACTTTAAGCTGGCCTTTCAAGATTTATCATGGTCGCCGAGTCCTTAAAACCTACTTCCTTTATCCTCCCTGACCTCCTGTCCTGCTGCAACTACCCTGTTACCTATCACTCCAATGGCGACGAGATAGCCGAACAATCAATTGAATGGCTGGAATCCAACTGCCCCGACTTGTCTCCGCAAGCCCGCAGTGCCCTCCATAGTCTGCAGGCCGGAAATTTTGTCGCATTCAGCTATAACACTGCTACTTCACCCGAGCGCCTCCGTATCGTCTCCGATTACATGTACTTCCTCTTTTTCTTGTTGGTTTGCTATGTTCTTCATCCATTTCGTGACCACATTTTCATGACCATATTTGTGCAGAGATAATATCAGTGACGGCATGATGACACGAGAGTCGGACGTCAAGGTGTTGTCCGAGGTCGTCATGAAAGCTTTATGTTCCAGCGATACTTGTGTTTCGACTACTACTTCAGATGACAAAAAGGCTGCCGAGGAGACTATTCCCGGAAAGCTTGCTCGAGAGTGAGGAGAATTTTAAGTTCATTGAGCCACGAGAATTAACATATTTGCTCTAGTTTCTGGGCTCGTTTCATCGTCGGTGCTGGCGCCGGTGTGCAGGAACGTTTTAAGGAAACATTCAGACTTTTCTTCGAAGCTTGTTGCATTCAAGCGAAGGGACGCGACCAAGGAGTCATACCCGATCTTGAAACCTATATTGATTTGCGCAGGGACACTTCAGGTGGGCTTTTTCGCCGTGTATCAATGTGGTTCCCCGTGAATTAACCATGAACTTTCGCTCAGCGTTCAAGTGCTGCTGGGTGCTTATTGAGTGAGTTGTCCTGCTTTTTTATTTACGCTCACAACTCAACACTCAGCTTATCACTGATCAGATATTCATTGGACATTGATCTGCCCAGCTGCGTCGTCGAACATCATCTTATTCAGGAACTTAACCGCTGGACCAACGACTTTGTTGCCTGGTCTAATGTACACCTCCTTCCAATGCTTGTTGAAGCGCTTATTCATTACTGTCCTGCAGGACATCTTTTCTTATAACGTCGAGCAGGCGAAGGGAGATACCCACAATTCCATTGTAATACTCATGAAGCATCATGGGCACACCCTACAGAGTGCTGTTGATTATGTCGGCGACCTATGCGTCCAGAGTATTGCGGGATTCCATCGCGATCGCAAACGGCTTCCTTCCTGGGGCCCTGAAATTGATGACATGGTCGAAAAATATATCGAGGGCCTACAGAAATGGATTGCCGGGTATGCTTCTCCTTCATTCTAAACATCGTGGGACCTAATCGTACACACTCCTAGTTCCCTTCACTGGAGTTTCGAGTCTCACCGCTACTTCGGACCTAATGTCGCTGAGGTCAAAAAGACCCGGTCTGTCCAACTACTTCCTCGTAAAGCATACGTAGACGCCGACGATGTCCACGCATGAACTAGCTGTACTGGTAGCATGTACTATATGTAAATGATCGTTTAACGATCACGTATGGACTTCAAAAAATCACACATTTCTTTCCTATATGTGTTTGCTCAACATCCACCTGTCCAATTGATGCATCACGAATGATCAAGATCTGGTGTGGCATGCCATTGCACATCAAGGACTTGACCAGCTAAGCCGGGATTGAACCCCAGTGAGAATGGGTTCTGGGTAGGTCTGGGCGTTACCAATTAAATCCGATTATGTCAGATTCAGCATTTGTTCCTGATAGGTCCAGATTTTTTCTATATTATGCAGAAATATATTCTGATGACTTCCGACAACCAAACTGATGCATCCTCTCTCAACCTGATGAGTCTGAAGTCTGACAGATCGTCTATTGCTAATAATAGTACACTTTCTTTCTGTTACAGTCCGAGTTCTACTGAATTATTCTGAATTATGAATTCCATAAACAACACTGTGAATGTTCAAAGAGAAGTCAGAGTCTTAGAATCAAAAAAGGGATGAAAACAACACATACCTGCGAGTTGTTTGAGGCCTTGGTGGTTTGTGATTTTCTTCACCTTAGTTAGTTCCTTTGATAGGTCTTTGTATTTCTACAAAGGAGATATCAGTTCAAGTATCTAAACGACGAATGAAAAGTACCTTTTTCATATCAGCATCGTATGTTTATGTCAACTGGTAAATTCCTCCTTCAGTAAAAAAAAAACTACAAGGGTGGTGAAATCACTCACTGCAATTTACATACAGATAAAATTGTAAAACTTGCACACCAGGTGACAGAGAACAAGCTAAGAAGTAAAACGGCTATATTTGGGCTTCTACTCTGGATTGCCCAAGTTCTGATTGCATATATCACTAGTATAGGTAACCTTAGACATCTGTATTGATCAGATGTATGATGAGAAACAAACTTTCAGAGACACATAATGAGGCATTGACACCTCCTGCACAGGTACCAGACTTCAGATTGGCAAAGAACCTTGTGAAATTTAAAATCACTCACATGTAAGGGTATTTAGGCATGACAAGCAATTAGCAGAATGCTTAACTGATAATTTATCAGAGATGTTCAAGCATGTTAGCTACTATCTATCTTCTTACACCCAATTCAACAACAACAGAATGACTAAGGGTGTGAATTGAGTGTACACATACAGTAAAGGACCTTTGGGTTGTCATGAGGAGAAAAACCAACAACTCAGCTAAGTACCATCTCAAACCTCCTTGCATAAATTGCATCCACGACCTTTGCATGCTCCTCCCCATCCATGACCTTTGATTTCTGGTGTAGGAGTATGCTGGTTTGCTGGTCAGAGTACTTGATGCACTTAACAAAGATTGGGTTAGGGAGGGGAGGAAGAGGGACAGAGAAGGGAGAGGAAGTTGATTGGCTATGGACAATGAGTATCAAGATAGTAAGGAAGTGTTGGGAACATAGTATCATCATATGGTTACATAATTCCCATATGTTTTCTGTCCAAATCATTCCATACCACCTCAGTGTTTATTCACCACTGAGGTGTAAGTTATCTATATAAAACTGTCCTTACTGTTACTTACTGTTACTTATTGCTCCCATTAGTGTCTACCTCTATTTTCAGGTACATACACACGCAATATTACTACTGTCTATTCACCACTGAGGTTGTCTACCTCAATTTGCAGTCACTTAGTCATTCCGTTCCCTCCGAAATTGGCCCCTGCTCAACAGGTTATGGGCCCCAAAGATACCTACGATGTTTCGACCACGAAACTCACCATGCTGAAGCTTGCATCCGATGGATCAAACTGGACGTCGTACTAGGAGCATATTATCAACATGATCACAATCAAAAAAGCTTCGCCGACATGTCATCAGTACTGCGCGTAAGCCAGTAGCGCTCATCGAGCGTGATGGATCCTTCTTCATGGATGACAAGTTATTAGTCCCATTATTGGACAGACAGGTCAAGGAACACAAAGACAAAGTTGAAGAGTGGCTTCAGACAGAAACAGGTGATGGTCCACAAAATCATTTATGCCATGGTCGATTAGTTCCATGTTTCATCAGATCAAAGGGGAACCCACCGCCACTGCTGTATGGAAGAAACTGCAATCAATTCATGGAAACAAGAGAGCAATGTTTGAGACTGGACTTCTTGCTCGATTACAGAACTCTTGCTTCATCGAAAATGGTGAAATTTGCATGCCCAACCATTTGGCCAGCCTAGTTATCCTTACAGAATGACTTGTCAAAATTGATTGCCCCCTATTTGATGCCTCTTTTGCCAGCTACATCTAAACCCCCCTGTCCCTTGCACTATCCTACAAGCTGCTTCTCACAATGCTCACTGCTAACACTCATGCCACCCAAAAGCTCATCTCCAGTCAAGGTCTGATCTGGCACATAAATGAGGAAGCTGATAATGCTGCTATTGAGAGCAGCATAAATTGGGATGGACATACTGACCATCAATGTTTTGAGGAGGGTGGAGGTATGGCAGGCAAAGCAACTGAATGGTAGGTCAAAAAGCACAAGGGAAAAGGAAAAGGGAAGCCAAAATCAGCTAATGCTGCTGCTACCAATGCTGATGAGAAAAATGATGACAGTTATGCATTTCTCACCTTTATCACAATTGACATCTCTGACAACCCCAACAATGAAAATGTGGCACTCATTGTTACTTTGGGCCACAGCCATGAAGCTCACACCACATCTACTGGTGCTGGCATAATCATTGATTGTGGTGCAAGTAGCCATTGCTCACCATCATGCAACAAATTTCTGAGATATTAACCCTGAACCTGTCTGTGCTGCTGATGGATGTACCTTTAGCACACATGGTGCAAACCAGCTTAAGTTTGCTCAGTATCATGAAAACTGGACAGTGGAGGATTGGAAAAGAGTTTTGTGGAGTGATGAGACAAAGATCAATTGGATTGGATCAGATAGGAAGGTATATATGTCGAAAATTCCAGGAGAACCACTATCTGACCACATCACTACACCAACTGTCAAGCATGGAGGAGGAAACAATTTAATGGTATGGGGCTGCATGGGTTGGAATGGAGTAGGGAAGCTCATTGAAGTTCAGGAGAAGATGGATGCTGCACAGTATTGTGAGATTTGGGATGAGGGAGTGGTGGAAAGCTTTGAGAAGTTGGAAATGGAGGAGGAAGGATGATATTTTCAGCAGGACAACAACCCAAAACACATCTCCAAATGGGCAACAACCTGGTTTTCTGATGACAGCATCATTGTGATATCCTGGCCTGCCCAATCCCATGACCTCAATCCCATTGAACACCTCTGGGTTTATATCAAGTGCAAACTTTTGGAGTATGAGGTACCCTCTAAAGGAGTGCATGTGTTGTGGGAGAGAGTGGTCAAGGAGTGGAATTAAATACCACCAGAGGTATGTCAAAGCCTCATAGAGAGCATTCCTAGAAGGATCAAAGCAGTTATAAAGGCAAATAGAGGCCATACCAAGTACTAGATATGAAAATTAGAGTAAATTAGAGTGGGTCAAAAAACTGCCACAATGATTGAATATTTTGTTTGATTTATTAATAAGCAAGTTCTTGTCTGAATCACATGATCTATACATCATTATGAAGCAAGGATGCAGTTGTATGTCATGTGATTTCCTACAATCTTTTGCTGAGGTAATTGTTGCACACCATATGAATCTTTTCAAAAAGGCCAAACATTGGGGCAGTTTTTTGAGCCAGTGTATGATCATTGCTGCCAAACTCCTGAAAAACCTCTGGGCAGAAGCCAAGTGTCACATGGTCAGGTTAAGAAACTTGATTCAAAGTTTTATGAAGGCAGATTTGTTGGATTCAACAATGAATCTAAGGGCTGCTGAATCTACTGGCCAAACAAACATACTGTAACTATTGAAAGGGATGTTTACTTTAGTAAGGATGCTGCTCTCAACCCTGAGACTGTCCAAATTGAAGGGGTGTGGGACTTACATGACAATTCCAACAGTCCCAAGACTCCAGAAACTCTGACAAATCCAGCACCTCCTGATGTCCCATCCAATAATACTAAGCCAGAGCCTGCCCCTTACAATCTCAATAACACCCCAGCACCTCAGAAAACCACTGAGAATCTGCAATAAACACCCCAGAACAAAAACACTTCAAAATCTGAAGACTCACTGTCCACCAATCCTCCACACATCTGCACATGCTGCAGCTTGCTTGCTGGCATTCCCCAGTTTGATCCCAAACAATACAGTTGTGGACAATGTCAAAACACTGCAAAAAGAGCCAACATTGTTGAATCTGCATTTAATGCTGATGCAATTGACATACTTGAGCCTGGTGGTATTGAGATTAGGAATATTGACAGTGAATGGGTAGAAGAAACCATTGAACATGCCTTAGTTGCCAGCAAATATATACCAACAGTCAAAGAAGTGCTGTTCAGCACCAAGAGTCATGATTGGTCAAATGCAATTGATGCAGAACTTACACAGATTGAGAAACTCAGTACCTGGGACATTGTTAAAGCACCATCAAATGCCAATATTATTCCCTGCTATGTGCTACACTGTAAATGTGGTGCTGACAGTGAAATAACCTGCTACAAAGTTTGATTATTTGCAAAAGGCTCTAGACAACAATTCAGTGTTGATTCTATGATTGTTTTTGTGATCTACCTCTAGAACTTAAGAGGCTGCCTGACTCCAGGCTTGCCAGAAAGTTCAATTCATGAAAAAGGGTGCCCATCACTAGTATAAGGAGCTATGCCAAACCTTCACAGATATTGGCTACTCAATCTATCAAGCTGACATTGCAGTCTTCTATAAGGTAAACAACAATAAGTATACCATTGTCACTGTAGCAACCAATGATTTCACCATCATTGGTGAGTCCATCTAAGCTGTGTCACTTATCAAGAAGCAGTTGAGTAAATGTTTCAAGATCATCAAATCAACATCAGCCCCATCAGCTGGCTCCTTAGTGTAAGTCTGATGTAAAACACCAATACTTGCACCATTACACTAGGCCAGCAAGCCTACATCAAACAGATTATCAAACAATTTGGCCTTGAAGATGCTCAGATTGCTCTTACTCCTATAGAAGCTGGAGCAGATTTTTCCCCAGACTCTAAGTCAGTCTTGCCAACCATTGCATCTCCTGCTGAAAAGACTTGCTATTGTGAAATGATCAGATCCCTAATGTATGCAGCCATCATGACATGTCCTGAGATTGTGTATGTGGTATCTTTTTCTCTTCCAGTACCTTGATACACCCAGAGCTACACACTCATTGGCTGTTACTCATATCTTTTGCTATTTATAAGGAACAGCTAGGAAGAGACTTGCACTTGGTGGTGTTTAACCCAAAATATTTGGATACTCTGATGCTGGCTGGGCTCACATATGTATCATCATTCTCTATTGGGATTTACCTTCTTTGTTGCACTCAGTGCTATTTCTTAGAGTTCTCAGAAACAAACAATCATTACCCTCTCTAGCACAGAGTCTGAATATGTTGCCCTCATGCATGCCACCAAAGACTGTCACAACAAGTTATGCATCAGACTAAGGGGTAGTTTTTTTGACCCACTCTAATTTACTCTAATTTTCATATCTAGTACTTGGTATGGCCTCCATTTGCCTTTATAACTGCTTTGATCCTTCTAGGAATGCTCTCTATGAGGCTTTGACATATCTCTGGTGGTATTTAGTTCCACTCATTGACCACTCTCTCCCACAACTCATGCACTCCTTTAGAGGGTACCTCATACTCCAAAAGTTTGCACTTGATGTAAACCCAGAGGTGTTCAATGGGATTGAGGTCATGGGATTGGGCAGGCCAGGATATCACAATGATGTTGTTATCAGAAAACCAGGTTGTTGCCCATCTCACTCTAATTTAATCTAATTTTCATATCTAGTACTTGGTATGGCCTCCATTTGCCTTTGTAACTGCTTATGATCCTTCTAGGCATGCTCTCTATGAGGCTTTGATATACCTCTGGTGGTATTTAATTCCACTCCTTGACCACTCTCTCCCACAACACATGCACTCCTTTAGAGGGTACCTCATACTCCAAAAGTTTGCACTTGATATAAACCCAGAGGTGTTCAATGGGATTGAGGTCATGGGATTGGGCAGGCCAGGATATCACAATGATGCTGTCATCAGAAAACCAGGTTGTTGCCCATTTGGAGATGTGTTTTGGGTTGTTGTCCTGCTGAAAATATCATCCTTCCTCCTCCATTTCCAACTTCTCAAAGCTTTCTACCACTTCATCATCCCAAATCTCACAATACTGTGCAGCATCCATATTCTCCTGAACTTCAATGAGCTTCCCTACTCCATTCCAACCCATGCAGCCCCATACCATTAAATTGTTTCCTCCTCCATGCTTGACAGTTGGTGTAGTGATGCGGTCAGATAGTGGTTCTCCTGCAATTTTCCACATATATACCTTCCTATCTGATCCAATCCAATTGATCTTTGTCTCATCACTCCACAAAACTCTTTTCCAATCCTCCACTGTCCAGTTTTCATGATACTGAGCAAACTTAAGCTGGTTTGCACAATGAGCAGCCTTGAGCATGGGAACTTTCTTCTTTGTTGCTGAGCAAAAACCTGCCTCCTTCAATGCATTCCTGACTGTCTGAGGATTTACAGGATTGGAGATGACAGAATTAATGAACTGTGTAGCTTGAACAGCATTATCCAGCTTCCCAGTAGTAATTTGATGAATAATAGACTGTTTGTCATGTGCTGTAAACTTGAAAGGATGACCTCCAGGATGATTCTCTTTGTTGCTCTCCAGTTCTTTGCTGATCCTCACCACATTTCCCTTTCCCAGGCCAGTTTTTGCTTGGATTTGATGCTGAGAATACCCCTCATTAAGGAGAGAAGCAGCAGAAGAGCAATTGGCAGCAGAAACAGGTTGCATAATGGTGGTATAGTGTCAAGAAGGTAATTGATTGAAGTTGAACATGTCAAATTAGTATAAACAAGGTCACATGACATTCTTTATACTTCCCACAAGGTGCTTCCATCTTCTACTGCTGAAAAGTATGAAAATTAAAGTGAGTCAAAAAACTGCCCCAATGATTGAATATTTTGTTTGATTTATTAATAAGTGAGTTCCTGTACAACTCACATGATCTATACATCATTATAAAGCCAAGATGCAGTTGTATGTCATGTGATTTTCTTTTTCTGCTTAGGTAATTGTTGCACACCATGTGAATCTTTCCAAAAAGGCCAAACATTGGGGCAGTTTTTTAAGCCAGTGTAGCACAAGCATCTTCAACGATGGTGCAATTTGATCATTTGGCAATGCCATTGGACTTTGGTGAATTGTGGACACTGAGATTGCAAGTGGTGCCAGTAGCATTTTGGTGAGTTTTCATTTGATTACTTGTGAACTTGCCACCTTGATTGCTTCCATAGGTTTTGATTTTGCACACCTTAATTGACTCTGACCCATGCTTTGTAATCACAGTACCCCTTGAAAGTGTCTGATTTTGGGGCAAGAACATGATATGCACCTCACAAATGTATATGTCAATATTGGTATAGGAATACAAGGCACTGCCAAGAAATTTGATTTGTGCTGGTCTCCAGAGGTTGCCTACAATCTTTTCTCCATTGTGAGTGTAAACTTTGTAGCCTGTCAACAATAGGGTGGGACAGAGGTTTAGTCAGGAGGTTGGCAACTATGTCCTCAGAGGCAACATAATTTGGCTTGAGCTTTCCATCATATATGGCATGGCACAACCAGAACCAGTGACGGTTGAGGTGCTTAAGGCAACCCATGTGCTTGGGCTGCTTCAAAACTAGGATGGTGTAAGGGGACAACCCTTCCTTAGTCCATCCATTCATTCCTCATCCTATACACTCACCTTCCTTTCTTTTTCCCTGTCCTTCTATCCCTTTTCTCTCATATATTATCTGTACATATTGTGTCTGCATTATGATCATCTGACATCCTTCCCATAGTCACCTGATTCCTAATTACTAATCATGACCACCTGACATTCCAGACTCACCTGATTGTTATTACCAATCTGTTATGACTCCACCAATTCCAGATCCTCATATGCTACTCCAACTCTGGCACACACTCCTCCATCTGCCATACACCCCTGGGGCCACCAACTGTAAGGGCAACCTGCAGAAGCTATGGCTCAATCACACAGCTGGAAGAGGGAGATCCAAAGATGCATTCAGTATGGTACAGTATTCTACAAGCATAGCTACACACCTGGCAAAGGGAGATCCAAAGAGAACAAGTCTGAGGAACTCCTATGCCAGAGGAGGCATTTCCAAGGGCTCTGGAAGCATGGGAACAGACTATATAGTACCCCAAAGCCATCAGACTGCCTCAAAGGGGGAAGTCCGCTAACTAATCAAGCTCCAGAGGTGAATGATCTAACTCTGGGAATGAGTGATTGAGCTCCTGGAGTTTAATGATCAAGCTCGGGAGACTCATGAGTGAGGGAATGCGGATTCCTGGAAATGTACCAGAGATGAGTAGGGGTGGAATGAGGAACTCTGGAGGTAGTGTGGAGCATTTCCTGACATCAGCTATGTTGAGGAGGACTCTAAAGAATGCCCTAGCCACTCCATGCTAGGCTCTGAGACCAGCCACCCTCATCTTGCTCCTGTAGAACAACCTCCACTGCATACTTATTTTGCAGAGCTATTCTTCTGAGCTTCACCTTTTCCCTCATCAATAGTGCTGGAAAATCCCCCCTAAAACCCTCTCCTAAACTCCTAAACTTTTATATGCCACCAGCCTGTGAATCTACTGGAGACCCCCTCAAACTTGCAAGAGAGATCTTTCCTTATAGCTCAGGAAACCCACATGTCTCCGGCAATGAAGTGCCCTTCACCAGAGCCCCAGGAGCCCTCATGAGGCCAGGTAGAGGCCTTCCTCCCTTGGAATGGTTTGCTAAAGAACCCTCTAATGACTCTGAGAATAAGGAAGACCCTCCAGAGAGTGGGGATCTGCAGTAGGAGCCTTTTCTCAGGATGGAGATGGTAATCACTACTACTACTATCTGTAAGGGGACAACCCCCAGGGACCATTCCCTCCTTTCTCCTTTCCTTTCTCCTTTCCTTTTTCCCCTTCCTTTTCTCTTCTTCTCCCCTTTAGATATTATCTGTACATATTGTGTCCGCATTTCTGATCACCTGACATTGTTCCCAAGGTCATTTGATCCCTTCCTGGTCATCTGACCCTTTCCTGACCACCTGACTTGCCAGAGTCACCTGATGGACATTACCTATCCATTCTCTGGCAATGTCCGGGTTTTTCATCTTTTATTCCCACACTCCTTTTTCAGTGGCTTATGTGTACTATACAGTTGATTCCCACACTTCTGGGGCCCCAGAAGCATCCACATCCTGGCATTGGGATTCCCCAGACTTATTCTCTTTGAATATCCCTCTGCCAGGTGAGTAGCTAGCCCTGTACACTGTAGTCACTTGCTAATACATCTTTAGATATCCCTCTGCCAGTTGTGTGAGTTCCACAGCTCCCTGAGGTTGCCCTTACAGCAGAATAAGTCTCTCCTAACTGGTCTGGGTTCACCCAAGCAGTTGTGTTCCTCTGTCTGCCTCTCTTCTGCCTCCAGGGCCCCACTTCTGCCTGCTAGCTCCCCTACCAGTCCCCTCTTGGTCCCTTCTCTACCATGCCTGCTACCCCAGCCTCAGACCTCCCTCTTGCCCCAGGCACCTCTGCCCCTGCTCAGGACAATGCTTATGCCCAGTTACAGGCCGTAGAACAGGGCCTTTCCACCTCCAACACCACCTAACTCACTTTCTCTCAGCAGCTTTCTACCATGAAGGCTCAGCTTGAAGAACTCATCTTCTCCATGTGCTCCGCTTCCTTAGGAGTAACCCCCAGCCCCTTGGCTCTCTCCCACGCCCCCTCATTGCCAACTCCAGATCATTTCTGGAGTCCTCTCAACAGTGACTGTCACTCTGCTGCCTCCCTCCACAACATTTTGATGGAGATTGGGCACAAGGTCACCAATTCCTGACTGCCTGCAAACTGTACATTAGTTTGCATGCATCATCCTTTGGCAACCCAACACAAACAATTAAGTGGGCGTTGTCCTACATGAATGCTGGACATGCAGCCAATTTAGCGCAGGAGATTTTGGAGGACAACACCAGCATGTTCCCTGATGAGCTGCCTTTGAGTCTTGGTTCCTTTCCGAGTTCATGCACCCAGACAAGGTGCAATGCACAGCCCTCATGCTAGAGGGCACCTCCTATCACCAACAGAGCTGCACCCTCAACGCGTATGTGGACAGGTTTAAACAGTTGGTTTGGTGCTTGGGGTTCCCTAGGTCCATGCAACTGGTCCTTTGTTTCTGGCATAGGCTGGACCCATCAATCCATAAGCAGATTGATGGCATGGTAGAAGGACAACCCTGGGACAATGGCATAGAAGGCTGGATTGTGGCGGTGCGTCTTATAGACCAAAACACTCACGCAGACCAACAATTTGAAGTGTTCCACTCCTCTCAGTCATGCTCACTACTGCTGCTTCCCCCTCCTGCAATGCCACCTGCTTGTTGGGCACCCACCCTGCTACTTGTGCCCACAGCTACTCCGGCTGCATGAGGTCCAGCACCTTGGGTTCCCACAGCAGCTCAGCCAGCAAAGATCTCTTAGGAGTCCCCATGGACATTGACACTGCTCAGAGGAGGGGAGGAGTCCCCACCTCTGCATGCTGCCGCTGTGAGAAGCTCAGTCACTGGGCCCACAATTGCCCAGAAGGGCTTGACGTCCACTACATGTCTGCCAATAAGTGGGATGCACTCATCATGGAGCTCTTGGCAGCCAAGGATGTGGCAGGCGTTGATGCACTGACTTGCCACCTAGCTGCCATGCAGGAAACAACCAACAAGACCAACTAGACAGGGTAGCTAGCAAGTAGTAGCATTACATATATGTGAGAGGAGTCAAGCAAAGTCCCAGAAACCCAGTAAGAAGCTGTGAGGTCAGGGTCAGTAAGGAGGAGAGAAAGAGCAGTAAGAGGTAATGGTGCAGACATTAGTGTCGCCACCAAATCACAGTGGTTTTGGGAGATCTGTGAAGACCCAGAAGGTCGTTAAGGAATATAGGAGGAGTTAACAAAAATATACAAGTTGCTAGCTGTAGGTGCTAGTGTTAATGAAGGCTTGACAAGGGCACCTGTATGGTGCTCAACAAAGGCAAAACAAGGGTGCCTGTATAGCATGTAACAAAGGCGACGAGTGCTAAGTTTAACAAGACCATTAAGCTGAGTGAGCAAACGAGAGGAGACTGGACTAGGTAAACCCAAATCAGCTGGTAATGGAGCAAGAGCAAGAATGAGATCTGAAGCATAGTCTGAAATGGGGACTAGACTCTGGTATGATTCAATGATGTTTAGCTACTGACAGGGCAGTATTTATAGGTATGTAATGTAGCAAAAGGGGAAACTGGTAAGAGATAGTAAGCGTAGCGGTTACATGTGATAACACATGTTGGTGGCTGCTATTGAATAGGAAAATTGTAAGTAATATAAGAAAATTGTAAGTAGATTGAGAAAGAAAATTGTAAGAGAAAAATGTAAATGAAAATAAGTTTACGATTGTTGGGTCATCGGTAACATGGTTACAATCAATCTTTGGCCCCCAATCGGGGGCTGTAAAGGGGGCTGGATTGTCCAAGGTCAGCTCAGTTGTTAGGGCGATTGTCATTAATGGTCAGTGTCATTACCGGTTGGTCGGTAACGGTCACGTGCTGATGTTACATGCTTGGTTCAATTTGTCAGTGTTGGGCAGCCAGCGCTGACTAGGCCATATCAGCATGCCCTCCCCAGAGGTGGCAGATAGGGTGTCAGAGGCTGAAAAAGAAGATATGCCGGAGGATTTTTAGCACTGCAGTGGATGGACTGTATGCCTCCACTGCTTGGCTCCAACCATTTTGCATGTCTTTCTGTAGAATCCTAAAATATAACTCCCATTGTTGATTCTTCTATATGCAAACCTGTTGAGACATCTGCAGATGTACTACCTCCTCTTCTTCCGGCACCTGCTGAACCTCCCCCTCTTCTCCAAGCAGGCATTCCTAGTTTGGAGCGGCAACTTCCATGTCAATACATCGTGGCCTCCATTCCATCTGCTACCTCTCTCTCCCTCGAGGTAGAGCTAGAAACTACCAACATGCAGCCGTACACAGCATGTCCAGGCTCTGCTGGATAGTGGAGCCACCAGACTCTTCATGGATGCCACATTTGTTGAGCAGCATCAGCTGACCACCTGACCACTGACCCAACTCATCCCTGCATACAACATTGATGGTACTCTCAACAAAGCTGGCTCTATCTGGTGTGTGACGAAGTGCATCCTCTGCTATTGCAACCATGCAGAGTGGGCAGTGTTTGCCATTACTAGTCTTGGGAAGCAGGATGTCATTCTAGGTTACACCTGGCTGTGCTTATATAATCCAGATATTGACTGGTCTATGGGGGAAGTCAAAATGAGTCGGTGTCTGCATCAGTGCTCCACATGCATGGAGGAAGCCAGATTGGAGCATTGTGCCCATGTTCAGGAGCAAGCTGCAGTCCAAGCCTGTCAATGGGGTCCCTTGCTCTAACCCAACCTGGACCTGTTTGACCCTCTTCCCTTAGCATTCCCTTGTAAGGAGGCCCCTCACAAGGATGCTCCAGGACCAAGAGGAGACTCCAAATTGGAACAGGCTAGCAATAGCAACTTGCAGGGAACTCTGGAGCCTGACACTTTAGATGAAGTCATTGAGGAAGGCAATTGGATCCTTGCTGCCCTGCCACCCTGACTATTAGTCACTGCTGATATCTGTGCCAGTCAGACCATGTCGCAGCATTTAGGAGAGGCCTTCACCTGGAACATTCAGCCAAAGTCCTTCAGAGATGCTGTACCAGACTACCTCCATGACTTTGAGAACGTATTCTCCAAGACCTCCTTTGACTTCCTCCCAGAGTACAAGCAGTGGGATTATGCCATTGAGTTAGTTCCCAATGCAGAGCCCTCAAGCTGCAAGGTCTATCTGCTGTAGTACTTGGCTAAAGCAAAGTTACTGTAGTTCTGGGGCTTAGTAGTAAATCACACTAAACCATTCTAAAGGCAATGAGTTTTTGTATTGATATATATATACTAGTTTCCTGACTATAAGTCTGAAAACTAAAGTAGAGGTTTCTCAATGAACTCCAGCCTAAGTGATTCACTCCCTGGGAACCACTGAGCCTTTATCTACTAATTGCCTTTTGATTCTAACCTATTTCTACTCTATTTATCCCTTTTCCATTGAATTCCCTTGAAACATTGCCTATTTTCCATCCATCCACCATGTTCCATTACCAATAAGTTAATTGATAACCCTTTCCTGCATATAACATGATAGACTCATGAAGAATTTCCGGAGTTTCACTGTTTCCATGAAACATTCATGTTCTGAGGAGGGAACAATAACATCGGTCCCTCCTGCTGTCTGCACTAGCCTCAGGACCTGATATTCTGTCCCTTCCTACCTATCCCTTCATATTCCATGACTTCTGATGCTTCTGGGGCTTGCCTGACAAGTCCTAGAGTCACCATATTCCGGAGTTCTTCTACTTCCAGGACAACATTCATATTTCTTGGAAGGACATGAATGTACTTGCTCCAGCTGTTTGAAACATGCTAGGAACATATTCATCCAATGCCCTTCTTCCTAACATTCATATTTCCATGTAGTCCGATGTCCTGACTTTTCCTGAGCCAGCCCCTTTCCTTCTGTCTTCTAGAGTATCTGATAGTTCACCTTGTTCTGACATACCAAATACTCTCCTGAGCTCAGAGCTTTCCGCAGCTCTTCCTAAGTCTTCCTACTTCATTCCCTATGTTTCCTGATCTTCCTTCAATCATTATTGATCCATCCCATTCATTCTGGTGGCAACCACATTTCTTCTTTTGATCATCTTTCTTTATGGGTCTTTCCCCTAGTCAGAATCATTCCTAAAATTCTTTCTCCTTGTTCCGGACTATTCCCTCTTATTCCTATGGTTACCCTCTTTCCTTCTTTGCCTATTTTCGATGATTTGATATTCTGGACCTTCCTATCCTTTTATTCCATGGAGTAAGATGTCAGATTCTTTGATTATCTCTTGATTAGAGATATCTGGCAGAGATCTGCTATGTCCACCATTCCAGCAATAATAATCAATATTTAATTGCCCATTTTTCGTCCCCCTGCTTGTCAGAATACTCTATTATTTTATTAGCCCTTCAGCAATGTGAATTATTTAAGTGTTCCCATGTTTTCTGGTTTCTAAGGAGTTGTCTGCCTGTTATGCCTACAGTTTTCAGCACATAGTATGGTTTGTTTTAACCAGGACTTATGACTTTAGACATAGAGTCATATCATCTCCCCCTCCCCTAATTAAGACTGTCCTCAGTCTTTGGTAAACACTTAAATTTCAACATTTCCAAAGTGCTATTGACCATTTTAAAGTATTCATCCAAGTTAGCAGATCGAGTTTTTGACATTTAAACATTCTGTAAGGGGACATCCCTTCTTGAGCCCATTCCCTCTTCTCTCCTTTCTCCTGTTTCCTTTCCTTTTTCCCCTTCCTTTTCTCTTCTTCTCCCCTTTAGATATTCTCTGTACATATTGTGTCCGCATTTCTGATCACCTGACATTGTTCTCAAGGTCATCTGATCTCCTCCTGGTCATCTGACCCTTTTCTGACCACCTGACTTGCCAGAGTCACCTGATGGACATTACCAATCCATTCTCTGGCAATGTCCGAGTTTTTCATCTTTTATTCCCACACTCCTTTTTCAGTGGCTTATGTGTACTATACAGTTGAGACCCAAGCTTCTGGGGTCCCAGAAGCGTCCACATCCTGGCATATGGACTCCTCAGACTTATTCTCTTTGGATATCCCTCTGCCAGGTGAGTAGCTGGCCCTGTACACTGTAGCTACTTGCTAATACATCTTTAGATATTCCTTTGCCAGTTGTGTGAGTTCCACAGCTCTCTGAGGTCGCTCTTACAGCAGAATAAGTCTCTCTTAACTGGTCTGGGTTCACCCAAGCAGTTGTGCTCCCCTGTCTGCTTCCTTTCTGCTTCCAGGGCCCCACTCCTGCCTGCTAGCTCCCCCACCAGTCCTTTTTTGGTCTCTTCTCTACCATGCCTGCCACCTCAGCCTCAGACCTTCCTCCTTCCCCAGGCACCCCTGTCCCTGCTCAGGATGACGTCTATGCTCAGTTACAGGCTGTAGAACAGGGCCTTTCCACCTCCAACACCACCCAACTTGCTCTCTCTCACCAGCTCTCTACCATGCAGGCTCAGCTCGAAGAACTCCTTTCCTTCATGCGCTCCGCTTCACTAGGGGTCACCCCTAGCCCTGCTGTCATCTCAAATGCCCCTCTATTGCCAACTCCAGACCATCCCCCTGCTGGAGTCCTCCCCACAGCAGCTGTCACCCTGCTGCCCCCTGTTGCAATGATGATTGTCTCCAAGCCCTTGTCCGCAATCAAGGCCGCCCCTCGTCCCTCTTTTGATGGAGACCAAGCTCAAGGACATCAATTCCTGACTGCCTGCAAGCTGTATATTAGCTTGCATGCCTCCTCCTTCAGCGATCCAACGTGGACAGTCAAGTGGGTGTTATCCTATATGAATGCTGGGCACACAGCCGATTTGGTGCAGGAGATTCTGGAGGACGACACAAACATGTTTCCAGACTGGGCTGCATTTGAGTCTTGGTTCCTCTCTGAGTTCATGCACCCCAACGAGGCACAACGCGCCACCCTCACGCTAGAGGGCACCTCTTATCACCAGCAGGGCTGTACCCTTGACACCTATATTGATGGGTTCAAGCAGCTGGTTCGTCGTTTGGGATTCCCCAGGTCTGCACAGCTGGTTCTCTGCTTCTGGCATGGGCTCAAACCATCAATCCATAAATGGATTGATGGCATAGTAGATGGATGCCCTGGGGATGAGGACATAGAGGGCTGGATTGCAACGGCACATCTGGTGGATTGGAATGCCCATGCTGATTGACAGTTTGAGACATTCCATGCCTTTTGGTCACGCTCCCAAGTGCCGCCCCCTTTCCCTGCTAAACCTCCTGCTTGCTGGGCACCAGCCCCACTCCCAGTCTCCACAGCTGCCCCCGCCATACGAGGCCCAGCACCCTGGGCCCCCACAGCAATGCCACCAGCAAAGATCTCCATGGGAGTGTCCATGGACATTGACGCTGCTAGAAGGAAGGGAGGAGTCCCTCCTTCTGTGTGCTGCCATTGCGGGAAGCCTGGGCACTGGGCTCACAGCTGTCTGGAAGGGCTTGATGTGCGCTATCTGTCAGCTGACAAACGGGACACGCTCATTATGGAGCTCCTGGCTGCAAAGGATGCTATAGGCATACCTTCCCCCAAGATGATGGATAAGATGTCGGAGGATGGAGAGGAGGATGTGCCAAGGATTTTTAGCATCGCAGTGGATGGACCATACGCCTCCACTGCCTAGCTCTAATTGCTTTGCATGTTTGCCTGTAGAATCTTTTAATACAGTTCCTTCTTTTGATTCTTCTACATGCAAACCGGTTGAGACTTCCGCAGCCATACTACCCCCTCTTCCTCCTACACCAGCCAAAGCTCATCCTCCTCCCCGAGTGCGCCTTCCCAGCTGGGAACGCCGTCTTCCATGCAAGTACACAGTGGCTTCCATCCCATCAGCCACCTCCCTCTCTCTGGAGGTAAAGATAGAGACTATGGATACACAGCATACACAGCAAGTCCAGGCTCTTCTGGATAGTGGAGCCACTGGACTCTTCATGGACATTGCGTTTGTCGAGAGGCATCAGCTGACCACCCGACCATTGACCCGACCCATTCCGGTATACAACATTGACAGTACCCTCAATGAAGCTGGCTCTATCCAGTGTGTGACAGAGTGTATCCTCCGCTATTGCAACCATGCAGAACAGGCAGTGTTTGCCGTCACTAGTCTAGGGAAGCAGGATATCATCCTAGGCTACACCTGGCTGCGCCTGCATAACCCGGATATTGACTGGTCTACTGGGGAAGTCAAAATGAGTCAATGTCCACGTCAATGCTCTACCTGTGCAAAGGAAGGCCAATCAGAACGTCGTGCACGTGCTTGAGAGCGAGCCTCAGTCTGAGCCTGCCAATGGAGTCCTTTGCCCTACCCTGATCTAGACCTGTTGGACCCTCCTCCCTTAGCATTCCCTTGTAAGGAGGCCCCTCACAAGGATGCTTGTAGGGATAGAGGAGACCCCAAACCGGAACAGGCTGGCAGTAGCAGCCTACCGGGAACCCCAGAGCCTGACACTCCTGACAAAGTCATTGAGGAGGGTGACCGGATCCTCACTGCCTTGCCACCCCAATCATTGGACATTGCGGAGGTCCCTGCCAGTCAGACTACGTCCCAGCATCTAGCAGAGGCCTTCACCTAGAACGTGCAACCAAAGTCCTTCTGAGATGCCGTACTGGACTACCTTCATGACTTTGAAGACAAGTTCTCCAAGACCTCCTTTGATTCCCTCCCAGAGCGCAAGCAGTGGGATCATGCCATAGAGTTAGTTCCTGATGCAGAGCCCTCAAACTGCAAGGTCTACCCACTTGCGCCAAAGGAGCAGGATGAGCTAGATGCCTTTCTCCAGGAGAACCTTGAGTCTGGTGAAATTTGCCCTTCCAAGTCGCCCATGGCCTCCTCCGTCTTCTTCATCAAAAAGAAGGATGGCTCCCTCCGACTAGTGCAGGACTATTGTGTGCTGAACACCCTCACTGTCAAGAATTGCTACCCCCTCCCCCTCATCTCCAAGCTTGTCAATAACCTCTGAGATGCGCAGTATTTCACCAAGTTAGATGTCTGCTGGGGCTATAACAACGTGTGCATCAAGGAAGAAGATGAGTGGAAGGCTGCATTCTGGACAAATCATGGGCTGTTTGAACCGCTGGTCATGTTCTTTGGCCTCACCAATAGCCTAGCTACATTCCAGACCATGATGAATGACATCTTCCATGACCTCATTGCAGAAGGAGTGGTGTGCGTGTACCTTGATGACATCCTCATCTTTACCAAGACCCAAGAGGAGCACCACTGCATTGTACGCTTGGTTCTGGAACAACTCCGCCAACACCAGCTCTATCTCAAACCTAAGAAGTGCGAGTTTGAGCAGACCCAAGTGGAATACCTTGGACTCATCATCTCGCATGGAACAGCAGAGATGGACCCAGTGAAGGTAGCTGGAGTAGCAGACTGGCTAGCACCTTGGAACAAGAAGAAGGTCCAATCTTTCCTAGGGTTCACCAACTTCTACCGGTGGTTCATCCAGGACTTCTCTCATCATGCCTGCCCTCTCTTTGACCTGACTTCAAAGGACCAGCCTTGGCAGTGGACAGACACTCAGCAAACAGCCTTTGAGACTCTGAAACGTGCAGTGATCTTCCAACCAGTTCTCATCTCCTCGGATGACAGCCTGCCATTCCATGTGGAGGCAGATAGCTCAGACTTTGCCACTGGAGCTGTCCTCTCCCAGCAGTCTAAGGAGGATGGGAAATGGCACCTCATTGCATTCTATTCCAAGAGTCTCAATGCTGTGGAGCATAACTACGAGATCCATAACAAAGAGGTGCTGGCAATCATCTGTTTCTTTGAAGAGTGGCATCATTTCTTAGAAGGGGCCCGGCATCAGTTTGAGGTCTGGATGGATCACAAGAATCTAGAGTACTTCCGCACTGTAAAAAAGCTCAATCGACGACAGGCCCGCTGGTCCCTCTACCTGGCAAACTTTGACTTCACACTTCATCACAGGCCAGGTCGGAGTATGGGTAAGCCAGACGCATTGTCACATTGGGCAGACCATGGGACTGGAGCAGGAGACAATGACAATATTGTCCTGCTTAGGCTGGAGCTGTTTGCGATTTTGGGCACTTGAAGGTCTGATAATCCAGGGTGAAGAGGTATCCATTCTGGCAGATATACGGAAGGGCAACCAAGAAGGACTCCATGAGGATGTGGTGGCTAAAGCAGCAGCAACGTTCAAGGCAGGCCAACAGACAGGGACCCATTCCATTCACAGTCAGGAGTGGCGATTGGACCAAGGGATCCTAACATTCCAGGAACGCATCTACATGCCAAATGACCCAGAATTGAAGTGGCAGATTGTACAGCAGCACCATGATTCCAAGGTGGCAGGGGACCCAGGACACTGGAAGACTCTGGAACTGGTGTCGCGCAACTACTGGTGGCCCAAGATGTCACGCTATATTGGTGCCTACACCAGCACTTGTGACATAATGGGTGAGCTGCACCCTCTTTCTGTTCCTGAAGAAAGGTGGAGCATGGTCTCAGTGGACTTCATCTCAGAACTGCCAGATACGCATGGCTATGATGCCATCATGGTGGTTGTGGACAGCGTAGGAAAGAGAGTGCACTTCATCCCCACCACTACCACCTGCTCTGCACTGGGTGCTGCCAACCTGTACCGCAAAAATGTCTGGAAGTTGCATGGCCTCTCCGATGCCTTTGTATCAGATCGAGGTCCCTAGTTCATTGCAAAATTCACCAGGGAACTGTACTGCCTGTTGGGGATCAAGCTTCAGGCCTCCACTGCATATCACCCCCAGTCAGATGGCCAGACAGAGCGCGTCAACCAGGAGCTAGAACAGTACCTCCGGATCTTCTGTAGTGAATGGCAAGACAACTGGGATGAGCTGCTCCCAGATGCAGAGTCCCAGTACAACAACCATGTGCACTCCACAACACAGACCACACCCTTCCTGCTCAACACCGGACGTAATCCATGCATGGGCTTTGAACCATGCCAGCACCCCTCTCAGAATGAGTCTGTAAACAAATTCATGAACCGCATGAAACGGGCTCAAGAGGAGGCAAGGGCAGCTCTAGCCAAGGCCAAAGATGATATGGCCCATTACTATAACCAGTGGCAGACTCCCGCACCAGAATATATGCCTGGAGACAAGGTCTACTTGGATGCCAAAGACATTCAGACCACACACCCATCCAAGAAGCTCTCTCACAAGTTCCTGGGCCCTTATGCAGTGGAGCGTGCAGTGGGACGTTTAGCGTACCATCTGCGCCTACCCTGGACAATGTGTGGTATGCATCCGGTATTCCATGTTGTCAAACTCCGGCCTGCAGTTGCGGATCCAATCCCAGGTTGGCGAGCGGACCCCCTGCCACCACCAATAATTGTGGACAATGAAGAGCACTATGAAGTTGAGGCCATCCTAGACAGCTGCATTTTCCACCACAAGCTCCAGTATCAGGTGAAGTGGAAAGGTTTTGGCTATGAGGACTCTTCCTGGGAACCTGCCGAGGGTGTCAGGGCCCCCCTCCGAGTGAAGGAATTCAATGACAGGCACCCAGATGCCTCCAAACTGGTTTGGGGCCTCTACACTCTGTCACCAACACTGTTCCAGTCAGCATGGCATGCATCAAGGCGCTGCAAGCTAGAGGGGGGGTGATGTAAGGGGACATCCCTTCTTGAGCCCATTCCCTCTTCTCTCCTTTCTCCTGTTTCCTTTCCTTTTTCCCCTTCCTTTTCTCTTCTTCTCCCCTTTAGATATTCTCTATACATATTGTGTCCGCATTTCTGATCATCTGACATTGTTCTCAAGGTCATCTGATCTCTTCCCGGTCATCTGACCCTTTTCTGACCACCTGACTTGCCAGAGTCACCTGATGGACATTACCAATCCATTCTCTGGCAATGTCCGAGTTTTTCATCTTTTATTCCCACACTCCTTTTTCAGTGGCTTATGTGTACTATACAGTTGAGACCCATGCTTCTGGGGTCCCAGAAGCGTCCACATCCTGGCATAGGGACTCCTCAGACTTATTCTCTTTGGATATCCCTCTGCCAGGTGAGTAGCTGGCCCTGTACACTGTAGCCACTTGCTAATACATCTTTGGATATCCCTCTGCCAGTTGTGTGAGTCTCACAGCTCTCTGAGGTTGCCCTTACACCATCGTCCACAAGAATGGTCACTACGTTGAATAGTTCTTTCAAATTGTAACAATCATCCTTATGTCTTTTTCTCCCTGCATTGTTGTAATGTCCATATTTTTGCAATGCTTGAGCTAAGATAAGTTTATGGAATGTTGGCGTGAAACACTTAGTAAATTTTTCTACTAAGGCTCCGTTGCCCAATACATCCTTTAACTTCTTAGCCTCCACTCTGAACTTTCTAATCAATGCATGGATCTCCTCTGCATCATTTTGTCCTAATCTTTGTCACGACCCCGCCATCTCCAGACCCTCCTACGCTGCCCCAACCCTGGCACACACCCCCCCGCACCCCCCGCACACCTCCAGGGCCACTGACGACCCCACAACGCTGCACCGGCAACACCCACAGCCATCTCCGGACAAACCCCTGGGCATCACCAAACTCCAGCATCTTGCCGGACATGTCACCCTGAAGCTTCCCTGTCACCGGGCACACCTGGACCCCTGGCATCCCGGCCATCACATAACATTCCACAACATTCCTCCCGCAAACTGTCGGCACGTCACCAGGCCACCTGCTTCTGTGGTGTCGACAGACGCCACCACTATGTACCATAACCACTGACCCGCCTGACGCAAGACCGCAGCAACCCGCACCAACACACCCCAACAACTGTCATGACCCCGGGGCTGAGAGCCTGCCCCGGGACCTAACTGGAGGACAATCAGATGCTACGGTCCCGGGCCAGGACCCTGCCAGGTACTTAGCAGAAGGGTAGTACATAAACCATAGGGTAGCATATGAGTCGGGTAGTCTTGATATTAACCATGTTCTCTGTGTTTCCGTACTCTCTGTCTCTGTCTCTATCTCAATCTATTCTCTTGCCTCTCTCTCTCTCCCATCTCATCTCTTGTCCCTCATCTCCATGCCTTGTGTTTCTGTTCTGTGACTCGTATCTCTGTTCTGTATCTCTCCTCCATTTCTCTATCTACTGTTCCATATCTCTTCCTCTCTATTTCTACTCTCTGATCCGTGCCTCCTCTCATCCCCTGGTTACTCAACCAGTTACTGTAGTTCTGGGGCTTGGTAGTAAATCACACTAAACCATTCTAAAGCAACGAGTTTTTGTATTGATATATATATACTAGTTTCCTGACTATAAGTCTGAAAACTAAAGTAGAGGTTTCTCAATGAACTCCAGCCTAAGTGATTCACTCCCTGGGAATCACCAAGCCTTTCTCCACTAATTGCCTTTCAATTCTAACCTATTTCTACTCTATTTATACTGTTCTATTGGGTGCACAGACCATCTTTCCATGTGACTTGAGAATTCTATAAGTAGATTACTATATCCCTTTTCCATTGAATTCCCTTGAAACATTGCCTATTTTCCGTCTATCTGCCATGTTCCGTTACCAATAAGTCAATTGATAGCTCTTTCCTGCATAGAACATGATAGACTCATGAAGAATTTCCGGAGTTTCACTGTTTCCATGAAACATTCATGTTCTGAGGAGGGAACAATAACATCGGTCCCTCCTGCTGTCTGCACTAGCCTCAGGACCTGATATTCTGTCCCCTTCTACCTATCCCTTCATATTCCATGACTTCTGATGCTTCTGGGGCTTGCCTGACAAGTCCTAGAGTCACCATATTCCGGAGTTCTTCTACTTCCAGGAAAACATTCATGTTTCTTGGAAGGACATGAATGTACTTGCTCCAGCTGTTTGAAACATGCTAGGAACATATTCATCCAATGCCCTTCTTCCTAACATTCATATTTCCATGTAGTCCGATGTCCTGACTTTTCCTGAGCCAGCCCTTTTCCTTCTGTCCTCTAGAGTATCTGATAGTTCACCTTGTTCTGACATACCAAATACTCTCCTGAACTCAGAGCTTTCCCCAGCTCTTCCTAAGTCTTCCTCCTTTGTTGCCTATGTTTCCTGATCTTCCTTTGATCATTAATGATCCATCCCATTCATTCCGGAAGTCTTCCTACTTCATTCCCTATGTTTCCTGATCTTCCTTCAATCATTATTGATCCATCCCATTCATTCTGGTGGCAACCACATTTCCTCTACATGCCAAATGACCCGGAACTGAGGTGGCAGATTGTACAGCAACATCACAATTCCAAGGTTGCAGGACACCCAGCACACTGGAAGACTCTGGAGCTAGTATCACATAACTACTGGTGGCCCCAGATGTCATGCTATATATGCACCTACACCAGCACTTGCAACATGTGTCTTAGGACTAAGCCCTCTTGTCAGGTGCTGGTGGGCGAGCTGCACTCTCTTCTCATTCCTGAGGAAAGATGGAGCATGGTTTCAGTGGACTTTTATCTCAGAACTGCCAGATGTGCATGGCTACAATGCCATCATGGTTGTTGTGGACAGCATAGGAAAGAGAGCACACTTCATCCCCACCACTACCACCTGCTCTGCACTGGGTGCTGCCAATCTGTACTGCAAAAATGTCTGGAAGCTGCATGGCCTTTCCAATGCCTTCATGTCAGATCAAGGTCCCCAGTTTGTTGCAGAATTCACCTGGGAGCTGTACCGCCTATTGGGAATCAAGCTCCAGACCTCTACCGCATATCACCCTCAGTCAGATGGTCAGACAGAGTGCGTCAACCAGGAGCTTGAACAGTACCTCTGGATCTTTTGCAGCAAACAACAAGATGACTGGGATGAGCTGCTTCCAGACACAGAATTCCAGTACAACAACCATGTGCACTCCACAACACAGACCACACCCTTCCTGCTTGACACCAGATGCAATCCTCACATGGGTTTTGAACCATGCCAATGCCCATCTTAGAACAAGTCTGTCAATGAATTTGTGAATCACATGAAGCAGGCACAAGAGGAGGCAAGGGCAGCCCTAGCCATGGCCAAGGATGACATGGCCCAGTACTACAACCAGCACTGGACCCCAGCACTGGAATACCTCCCAGGAGATAAGGTCTATCTGGATGCAGAGGATATCTAAACCACACTCCCATCCAAGAAACTCCCTCACAAGTTCCTAGGCCCATATGTGGTTGAACATGCAGTTGGGTTGTCTTACATACCATCTATGCCTGCCCTGTGCAATGCACAGGATTCATCCAGTCTTCCATGTGGTCAAACTCTGCCTAGCAATCGCTGATCCAATCCCAGGCTGGCAGGTGGATCCCCCACCACTGCTAGTAATTGTGGATGATGAGGAACACTACAAAGTGGAAGCAATCCTGGATGGTTGCATCTTTTGCCGCAAGCTCCAGTACCAGGTCAAGTGGAACGGTTACAGGTATGAGGACACATCCTGGGAGCCAGCCAAGGGCAGCGCTCTGAGTGAAGGAGTTCTACAAGTGACATCTGGACGCTCCTAGGAACATTCATGGCCTGTATGTGCTTTCTCCAGCACTCTTCCAATCTGTCTGGTCATGCCACCATCCAGTGCATCAGGACACTGAACTATAGAGGGGGGGTGATGTAAGAGGACAACCCCCAGGGACCATTCCCTCCTTTCTCCTTTCCTTTTTCCCCTTCCTTTTTTCTTTTTCTCTCCTTTAGATATTATCTGTACATATTGTGTCTGCATTTCTGATCACCTGACATTGTTCCCAAGGTCATCTGATCTCTTCCTGGTCATCTGACCCTTTCCTGACCACCTGACTTGCCAGAGTCACCTGATGGACATTACCAATCCATTCTCTGGCAATGTCCGGGTTTTTCATCTTTTATTCCCACACTCCTTTTTCAGTGGCTTATGTGTACTATACAGTTGATTCCCATACTTCCGGGGCCCCAGAAGCATCCACATCCTGGCATAGGGATTCCTCAGAATTATTCTCTTTGGATATCCCTCTGCCAGTTGTGTGAGTTCCACAGCTACCTGAGGGTTGCCCTTACACTATCATAACACTGCCCCCCACTCTGGACTCACAATGAGCCAGGAAGGCTGCCTGAATATTCAGAAGCTAGACTTGACAGCTGCCATCAACCATCCATAGCCTTAGATATCATCAGCCAGGCATAGCCTCAATTGAAGACTCAAAATTCAAACAATCTTTGTTATAAGACAAGCTCATTAAATATCACAAAGAAACCAAGTTATTGACACTAAGTCATATATCTTCTCAGTGGATGGACATAGCCTCATTTGGGGTGGCTTCTGAAAAACATAATGTTTATCTTAATGTGTTCCTTTGTAAAC